>JAJPUD010000995.1:494293-517775 GCA_023553655.1 Myrmecobius fasciatus | reverse complement strand
CTAACAGTATCTGATTCATGCCATAGTTAAGTACACCTCTTTGGATTAATTGCCAAATGATATTCAAATATTTCATTTCATTTCAATCTCTCTTTTTTCCCCCCTGAGGCAATTGGGGTTAAATGACTAGCTACACAGCTGGGAAGTGTTACGTGTCTGAGATCAGATTTGAACTCAGGTCCTCCTGACTTCAGGGCTGCTGCTCTAGCCACTGCACCACTTAGCTGCCCCTCATTTCAATCTCAAACCAGAGCTAGCAGACTTCTCTAAGACAGTGGTAGATTGAAGAAATACCATACTTATTACACTTCCCAAGGCTCTTATTTGAGTTCTATCCTTCTCCGAAATTCCACCTCAGGTCTTTTCTCCTCTCTGAAGTCTTTCACAGCTCTTTTCCTTCTGAATTCCTATAGTATTTGCTATTTTACTAGTCTTTTGACACTTATGATATCACTTTACATAACCTGACAGGAATCACCCTGATGAGTTAAGAGCCGTGAACCTTTGTTTAGGCTCTTTGTTTAGGTCTTTGACTGAATTTCATCTATGTGATTGTTTGGCTTGAGTTCCTATGTATTAATACAGGATGAATAGGCAGGTTTGAAATATTGTGAGTCACCCCTTTGTGTAAGATCTATAAAAACATCTTCACTGCAGGTTTGTTCTTTTTTTGTCTTCCCCTTCCCCCTTTTCTGAGTTGTGATTACAACTCCCTCAACATGGTTACCTGAGCAAAATACAGAGTGTTCCAAGAAGTAGAAATCCTAGTTGAATTTAAAGATTAATTCAGGCTCATATTCCCTATAACAAAATCAGAAATCAGAGAACTGAAAAAAAAATAAACTTTGATTCCTGTATAGCAGCATATCTCCCAAGATTAAGTGACAATCCTATCTATCTACCCACCTAATCCTAAAGATGGTGGCTTCTAAGCTCAAGAGATTGGGAAATAGGTGGACAATGGAGGAATAATAAGGATTCTGGGAAAATAATTAGTTTCTTGATTCATCTTCATCTTGTTTCATGCGTGTCTTTTCATGCTTTTCATCAATATTTATTTTATAATGTTGATAGGCAAAATAAGACAAATTTTAGATATAATTGGTAAAATATCAATTTTATCTCCTTCTAAAGGAGACCATCCTATGGACCCGACCTCTTCGCCTGCCAAAAAGAGTTCTGAAATCTATCTTTTCTTTTTTTTTTTTTTTTGGCAGAGGACTTTTAAATTTATTTAAAAGGCATGTTATTAAGAATTTTCTAACAATAGTCTCATGAATCTATCATTTCTAATAGAAGATTCCTAGGAATAGATTATAATAGAATAGATTCCTAGGAATCACCAGCCTCAGGGTTAATTTTTTTGGCACTCCAAGTTTATTTTCTTTCTGTGATGAGTCCAAATCATAGGGTGGAGGAATATTTCTGATAGACTATATAGACACCCAAGAATGAAGCAGAGTTCAGTAGTAAAGGAAAAAAAAATTATCAATATATGTGAGCTACTATGAGTTCTTTTGGACAGTAAAGGGTTCAGTGGATAGACTACTGAAGCTCATGTCAGAAAGATTCCTCTTCCTGACTTCAAATCTGGCTTCGGAGACTCACTAACTTTGATCCTGAGCAAACATTTTAACCCTGTTTGCCTTAGTTTCCTCATCTGTAAAATGAACTAAAGAACTCTACTATCTTTGCCAATAAAACCTAAAAGGGGTCATGAGGAATCTAACATGGCTAAAAAATGACTGAACAGCAACATGAGGTTTTTTGATGAGTTTTTGTGTGTTTCACATTTTCTATAGGATAAAAGTTATCCTATACTCAACATGCCTTCTTACCTTGAATGGGAGCAAATAGATGCTATTTATTATCCTCATTTTACAGTTAGGAAACTGAGGCAAACAGATTAAGTGACTTCCCTAAGACCACACAACTAATATGTTTCTGAGGATAGATTTGAATGCAGGTCTTGCACTCTACCTATCGTACCACCCAAGTGCCAATACAAGATGTTGAGTGATCCAAGTAAGAATGTTGGTGGCAATAAAAAATTTTAATTTGAAATCATGCCATTTTTATAACAGACTTTCTATATCTGATTGCTGTCCCAAATAATGTAATTGTATTTTGGTATCAAGTGAGTCAATATGATATAGAAGAAGTATGTTTGGCTTAATCCAAGATCTGATTCAAATTCTTGCTCTGATGTTTACTATTTGTTTCTTTCCTCATGCCTGCAGTCTACCCTGCAGGATTGTTGCAGAGAAAATGTCTTGCAAACCTAAATAAAATATGTAAGTATTAGTATTATAACAAGTAAAACTAGACAGATATCTATATCATCCATTTTTTCCATTTTTTTCTTAGTAGTTAGCACTATTGGAGCATAAATGTTGTAATATAATTTTGGACTCTAGTAAAATAAGAGATGTCCACACAAAGTGAAAACAATTATAGATAATTCAAACTATATTTTATATACATATATATTATCCAGTGTTTGTTTTATTGAGTTTTTTTTTTGTTGAGAATGGTATAAGGATAAAAAAGTTCAAATTGTGCAAATAATTGTCTCAGTTTTCCATTTTGCTTTGTTAATGGGAGTTTGATCCATGAAAGTTTTTGAAGGAAACAAATTCAAGTCAAAATGAAGTAAACCGGTAATGTTCTACTCTCCTATTATTAATAAGAGTAAGAATCTTCAAAAATCTAAGATACTGTTTTATATTCTGTAAAGGAGGAATATTCTAAACTGTTCCTCAACCAAAGCAAGAGTGCTGGCACATATCTTTGTTTTCTGATTCAAAACAAGGTTTTCAAAGGATTTCAAGTATTTAAATTATGATTTTTCTCAGTTACATAATTATAGGATTAAAACCAGCTGATTATGGCAAAATTCCTTCTTGTTGGGTATATTCATTTACAAACTCCATTGATAAAAGAGCTCCTTACTTGGTATTGTGTGTATCAATGGTATGGAAGAGTTTGTGCAGTTCTTCCCCACTCAGAACACCATCTGCAAAATAGGCTTTGAATTCTTCAAAGGACAACTTCCCATCATCTGAAATGACATAAACAAATACAAACAAATTCAAATCAAAGCAACAAACATTCATTAGGTGCCTTACTACACATGAGGCACTGTGCTAGTGCTGGAAATTTAAAGATGAGCAACCACCTGGGGCCTGACCTCAGGAAGCTTATAATAAAGAAGAATAGAAAATAAATATGAAAAGTGTGAAAAAAGTTATAAAAACTAGTTAGAACCAGACTTTAAAAAAATCAGACTCTTAAATAACAGGTTTAGAAGTTTCTATTCTATTCCATAAACAATAGGAATCCACTTAGTTTCTATGACCTTAAACTAAAATGTAGAGTATGCATATAAATACAATGGTTTCCACTGAGCAATACTCCCAAATCTCTAGAGTATTATTTAATTCCCTTTATTTTGAATGTTTTGACTATATAATGAGAAGCAACATCACTAAGAACATCTGTGACAAGTATTTATTGTTGATAAGATAAACATTGGAACTTACTATAATGTTCTTCTGTTATTTTGGCTTAATTTGGTGGTATACTTCAGTGAGGCAATTTAGTCCTTCCACCACATATTATATAGAGAAAAGTTTTAAGTAGTGCCTGTCAATAATAATAACAGCTCACATATAAAGTGTTTTCCCATTTTTAAAACATGCAGATGCTTAAATATCCCCACTCTTCCAAGAATGACTTAGGAAAATGATACTTGAGAGTATATATGCTGAAGGAGAGATGAGGGAAGATTCAGTTTTTTTTTCTTTTTGGCTTTATTTTTAAATTTTATTATTTTTAACATTAATTTAGAAAAAAACTTTTGATTTCCAAATTTTTTCCCTTCTTTACTTATTACAAAAGCAAGAAATGTAATACCAATTGTACATGTGAAATCATGCATAACACATTTCCATACTAGCTATGTTGCAAAAAAGTAAGAAGAAATAGAATAAAAAATAATGCTTCAGCCTGCATTCAGGCTCCATTAGTGCTTTCTCTGGAAGTGGATATCATTTTTCATCTTAAGTCCTTCAGAATAGCTAAGTCATTTACAATTGATCATCATACAATATTGCTGATGCTACAATTCTCTGATTTCTGTTTTTATTCTTATTGATATGGTCAATTATGCTGATAGTTTTCCTAATATTCAATCAGACCTGAATTCCTGGTAAAATCCCATCTGCACTTAGTATATTAATTTTGTGATATATTGATGTAATCTCCTTGCTAGCATTTTATTTAAAATTTTTGCCTCTATTTTCATTAGGGAAATTAGTCCATAATTATCTTTCTCTGTTTTTGCTCTTCCTGATTTAGGTATCAAAACCATACTTATATAATAAAAGAAATTTGGTAGGACTCCTTCTTTGCCTATTTTTTCAAATTAATTATTGTATTAGAATTAATTATTCTATAAATGTTTGGTAGAATTCACTTGTGAATCCCTCTGTTCCTGGGGATTTTTTCTTAGTGAGCTCATTGATGGCTTGTTCAATTTCTTTTCTAAAAAAGATAAAAATATTTAAATATTCCATTTCCTCTTCTGTTAGGATGGATAGATTACATTTTTGTAAATATTCAACCATTTCACTTTGATTATCAGATTCATTCACATACAATTGGGTAAAATAACTCTTAATAGTTGGTTGAACTTCATTTTCACTAATGATGTATTTCCCTTTTTAATTTTTGATATTGCTAAATTTGTTTTTTCTTTCTTTTAAAAAACTAACTCATTTTTAAATCTATTTTATTGTTTTTTCCCAATAAAAGCAGCGCCTGGTTTTATTAATGCAATATTTTTCTCAGTTTCAATTTCATTAATCTCTGCTTTAATTTTCAGGATTTCCAATTTGGTGTTTAATTGGGGATTTAAAACTTGTTCATTTTAAAGTTTTTTTAATATTGTGCTCAATTTACTAATCTATTTTTTTCTATTTTATTGATGTAAACATTTAGAGAGAGAAAATTTCCTCTAAGTATAGCTTTGACTGCATCCCATTAATTTTTATGTTGTCTCATCATTGTCATTCTCTTATGAAATTATTCATTTCTAAACAATTTGTTCCTTGCTATATACAGTCTTTAGAATTAGATTATTTAGTTTTAAAAAAATTTTACCTTCTGTTTTCAGGTATTTTTACTAAATGTAATTTTTATTGCGTTACGGTCTGAAAGGACATTTTTTTTTCTGTTCTGCATTTGGCTGCAAGGTTTTATTCCCTAATACATGGTTAATTTTTGTCTTGGTACCATGTACAGCTAAAAAAATGTATAGTTCTTTTTATTACCAATCAGTTTTCTTCAGAGGTCTATCATATCTAAATTTTCTAAAGATTCTATTTATCTCTTCATCTTCTTTCTTATTAATTTTATGGCTGGATTTGTCTAGTTCTGAGAAGAAAAAGTTGAAGTCCTCCAATAGTATAGTTTTACTACTTATTTCCTCCTGTAACTCATTTAACTTTTTTATAATAAATATGGATGCTATGCCATTTGGTGCACATATGTTTAGTTTAGATATTATTTCATTGCTTATGATACTTTTTTTTTAGCAAAATATAGCTTTCCTGTTTATCTTTTTAAACTAAGTCTATGTTTACTTTTGCTTTGTCTAAGATCATGATGGCTATTCTGCCTTTGTGTACCTTAGCTGAAACATAATAGATTTTCCTTCAAACAACATACAATTGGCTTCTGGGTTTTAATCCATTCTGCCATCTGTTGTTGTTTTATGGGTGAGTTCATCCCATTCACATTCACAGTTATGATTACCAACTGTATTTTCCTTCATCCTATTTTCCCTTTTATCCTTCCCTCTCTGTCTCTCTGTCTTCCTCTCTCTCTGTCTCGGTCCCTCTGTCTGTCTCTGTCTCTGTCTCTCTGTCTCTCATCTAAAAGACTGTTTTGCTTCTGACCACTGTCTTTCTGAATTTGTCCTCCTTTTGACAAATTATCCTCCGTTTTTGTTAGCTCTCTTTCCTCCTCCTTTCCATATCCAATTGAGTGGTATGTCATTTGCTCTTTGAACAAATTCAGATGAAAATGATGTTCAAACACTTTTTTTTGCCATCATCACCACCCCCATTTTCATGTCTATTGTAAAAACTTTTACTTGAGCTCCCTCTTTATGAAATGTTTTGCCTCATTCTTCCTCTCTTTTCCCTTCTCCCACTACATCTTTCTTGCCCTTCAATTTATTTTTGAGATCATCACATCCTAGTCAATTTAAACCCATACTTGTCTATGTATACTCCTTCTAAATGCCCTAATAATGACAAAATTCTTAGTCATTACAAATATCATCTTCCCACATAGGAATGAAAACAGTTTAATCTATTTGAATCCCTTATGATTTCTCTTTCATGTTTATCTTTTTAGTCAGGGAAGATTCTTAAGGTTTTGCCCTTATCTGCGGCAGGAGTTGATCTAAGTTATTGTTCTCTCTCTCTATTGAAACTATATAATTTAACGGTCCTTCTCCAGAGCTGGAGAGCTCCAGGAGGAATGACGAGAATTTAGAAATAGAGAAAACAAACATATTCTTCTGTGTAGCCAATGTGAATGTGAGTTCTATACTAACTGATTAAATATGTTAGAGCACCCACTTTTCACAAGGGATCCAGACAATGGAGTAGCACACAACTAGCCAATCAGGAGGATTTCTGAAGCCCAGACTGCTTGATATACTAATAATCCTTTGTGAACAAACTTTACCTGAATTTACAGATGCCTGCAACTGCTGAAACCAGTCTAAACTAGCTGAGAGAGAGCAGCAAACATGTTGCTGTCTAACTTATCTGAAGAGCAGCAAATATCCTTCTTTCTGACATTTTGTTTCCAGATGTCTTCTCTCTAGACTTCCATTTCCCATCTGAATTCCTGACTTTGTTTTTCTCCCTTAATCTATGCTTAGTCATAAATACTCCAAATAATAAAAAATACTCCAAATAAGGACTATCTCTCCTTTTCCCACTCCCCTTTGAATAGCTGAGAACTTAGTTTTCTCTGCTTCAATTTGCAAGCTTCTTCTCAGGCAATAAATGCTTTTAAAATCTTTGTAAACTGTGATCAGAGCTAAAGCTTATCACAGATCCCCCTTTTAGTTCTGGGGTTTATTTTATTTTAGCCCTGTAATTAGCAGAGAACAACAGGCAAAGGCCTTATTTGGGGACTTAATGGACTCTGAGGATTTATATTGGGTTTGATCTTTAGGGTTAATAATTCCTTATTTGACTGTTTTTGCTTTATTTTTCTCATTTTAACATTACTTCATTAGACATGAAATCATAACTCAAAAATTAATTTTATATAATGCAAAGCAGAGGATCTGAGAAATTACTTTGTATAAACTTATATATGAACATTCTATCTCCCCCAAAGGGGAAGCTCCTTTGAGGGCAAGGACTATTTTGCTTCTGTTCCTGAATACTAGTGCCTAGTATAATACTTGGCTTAATAAATTATCTTTGAATAATTGATTTTTATAAAAAATAAATTTAGGCATCCTATTTAACAATTTTATGCAGCCATCACTGTAAACAAATAATTATATAAACATAGCTTCAGAGATCTAAGCTAGTTTGGGAACTGAAACAAATGGAGAAATAAAACAAATGGAGAATATATTCACTAAACCTAAAAAAAATCATAGATTGATCTCATATATTTCATGCTGCATCTACTACACAGCACCAAAGTTACTAGTTGAAAAATAAATCCATCAATAAGGATTTATTATGTGCTACTATGTGTCAGGCCCTGGGTATATGAAGACAAACATCAAACAAGGGAGAGAACATGTAGATATATAGAAAATAAATATAAGACAATTTTGGGAGACAAGGTAATAGCACCTGACATGAGTCAGAAAATGTTTCATGCAGAAGGAAGTATTTGAACTAAATATTAAAGGAAACTGAGATTGAGATTCCAAGAGGTGAGGTAAGGAGGAAATTCACTCCTAGAATGAAGGATAAATAATGCAAAGACATGGTGACAGAAGATAAAGTTATGAAACAATTTGAGGGCCATTTTTTTTGAATAGTTAGGTTGGGTCAGGCTATTAAGCATTTTAAATTCTAAACAAAAAACTATATTTGTTAGTAGAGACACTAGGGAGTTTAATGAACATAGGAGTAATAAGTCTGCACTTATGCTTTAGAAAAATCATTATGGCAACTGGATACACGATGGATTAGAACTGAGTAAAATTTGAGGCAGGGAAAACAATTAGGAAGCTAGTGCAATAATCTGGGTGAGAGATAATAAGGACCTGATGTAGTTAGTTTGGGAGCAGAGAGAAGGAGGCATTTGTGAGAGATAGTGGAGAGGTATGGAAACTTGATTTTTCTTTTTTGTTCTATTTTTTTCTTAGCACTAACATAGGCAAAACAACTGGTGACTGGGTGAATTTATCATTTTTTCTTGAATGTCATGTTTTTTGTAGTGGGTATTATGTAGTAGACATTGCTGGCTCTGAAATCAAAGGACTTGGACTTGTTCATATGCTGCTTCTGACAATTGCAACTTGTGTGACCTCAGGCAAGTTATTTAATCTTCTACATTTCAGCTTCAACTGCAAAATTGAGATTTTGAACTAGAAGGTCTCTGAGGTCCCTTTCAGATCCAGATTTGTGATCCTGTGCACTTATATGACTCTCCCTACTTCAGGTAAAGAACCTTTTCATTAATCTCATTTGGTTCCAGTTGCCATTAATGGAGGCTGAATCCTTTAACCACATTCTTTTACTTCTGGTTTGCATCTCTATACATGCTGCTTTGGAGGAGATATAGGAATAGGTTATATACAAATCTGGAACAAGTATAGGTTAAGGACAGGAAAAATAAAGATTAAAACACACAAGGAAAAAAAAAACACTTTTTATCTTCTACACAGTGGAAAATAACCACTGTAATAAATTTATTTTAACAGAGAAATGTTATTTTCGTAGAGCCATGAACAGGGACTCAGGTTAGCTATTATAGGATCAGGGTACTGAGGCTGGATCTTGTGACACTACTTTATAATCATTCTTAGGTTATTTCAGTAACAAAAGATATATAGTTTCAAATAAAATTAAAAGCTAACCAATGCCTAGGAGTTTTTCTGGGGCTAAAGTATTTTTTTTAAACTGTGATTGGAAAAGAAAGACTACAAATTAGAGTCCAGCTGACATGGAGCATTTAACAATCTTCCTTAAAAGACCAACAGGATTCCTAAAAGTTCTCACACCAGGATGCCATACTTTTTCAACATTTTTTTCTCTGTGGCATTTCATTTGATTTTTTTTTTCCCAGGAGAATATTTGTTTTAAATAAAAAAACACCAGGTTTTAGAAAGGAAGGAAAAGGGAGAGCAGGCACTGTCTTTTGCCTTTCTTTGTGTTCCCAATGCTTACCACAGTGCCTTGAACATGGTAGATTCTTAACAAATGCTTGTTGACTGGCTGACTGACCTTCTAGTGCATTAATGACATATTTACAAATTATTTATTAAAAATTACTTATTTCAGGGGTAGTTAGATAGTGCTCTGAAGTCAGCAGGACCTGAATTCAAATCTGGTCTCAGTCACCTAATACTTACTAGCCAGTCACCTGATACTAGCTGTGTGACTCTAGTCTTAACCCTGTGTAACTCTAGTCTACACTTAACCCCAACTGCCTCACAAAAATAAATAAATAAAAATAAAAATGACTTATTTCAGATAGAATTCAAGTTGTATTTTCCTTGTGTGCAGCATGATTAAATTTTGATTGATACCAGGTTGCATATTAGAATAGCAAAATGCCATGATGCCTGATTTCCTAGAGAATAGAGTATTATCTTTGATTACTATGGATCAGTGGTTTTCAGCTTTCTTAGCTTTCAAATCATCAATCAATCAACACACATTTATTAAGCATTTACCATATTCCAGGTACTGTTCAAGGCATAAAGAACAGAGAGAAAAAAAGAAGCCTACCTCTACTTATCAAGGAACTTAGATTCTTCTGGGAGAGAAAAGATAAATGTACATATATATGTGTATATACATATATATACATATATTAAAAATCTACAAACTAAATATAACTTAGCTTGAAGAATAGAGGCACTAGTAAGATAATTGCATAAATGTGTATGCATATATTGGATTTACCATATATTTCCACCATATTTAACATATATCGGATTACTTTCATCTAGGAGAGAGGGTGGGAGAAGGGAAGGGAAAATTGGAACATAAGATTTTGCAAGGATTAATGCTGAAAAATTATCCATGCATATGTTTTGAAAATAAAAAGCTTTAATAAAAATAAATAAATAAATAAAAGAATAGAGGCATTAGCAGTTTGAGAAATTAAAGGATCTCATTTGCTTTATTTGAGCTTTCAGCACACAAGACATTTTCTCTTCTATTATTTAATCCAATTATTCTTTCCTTATGCTCCAAATGCAATCATTTTTTTAAAAATCACACAATAAAGGTAAAAAAAAAAAGGGAACAAATATTTCCCAAGTGCCTATTATGTAGTAGGCACTGTGTTAAAATCTTTACAAATATCTCTTTTAATCCTCACAACAGCTCTGTGAAGTAGGTACTATTATTCCCCTTTTACAGTTGAAACTGAAGCAGATAGAGTCTCATTGACTTTTCCAGAGCTGCCCAGCTAGTAAGTGTTTTAGATCAGATTTGAAATTGGATCTTTTTGACTCCAGGCTTAGTACTCTATCCATTTCAATGCCCAATATCTTATGCGTATATAATTTCTTTGCATGTGCTTCAGTGTCTCATGAAAAAATTTAAATGTTTTGTTTAATTATTTTTTTCAGTGAGATGCATATTTTGTGCATAATAAAAAGGGTGGTCCTTGCAAATGACTCTTTAAATATCATAGTTTAATTTCTCTTTCATTTGGTATTATTACAAATATTAGAACAATAATCTCTAATAGAAGCTATTAGAGCAATACTTTCAGTAGGAGGTTTAAGTTTGCAATACTTATCTTCTTAGCAAGCATTTTAATGGATTATCCTTTCAAAAACTACTGGCTTTCTTTTAATGTGTTATTTAATAATTTTGAATGCTTAAATTTTGAATATTTATAAAGATTATAATGTCAACATGCAATTATCCATAAAATATTAATATTAATCAAGTGCAAAATAAAGAATTCTAGAAACCACTTATTTCTGTAAACTCATTGAATCAAATATGCATTATTAAAAGAAAATTAAGATAGGAAATGGTAAGTACCATTTGTTGGCTCATATGGGGAATAGGCAGATAGAAATAAGGGGAAACTGACCAGATGAAATATTGGGATAAAGGATATACTAATTCACTAATACAAGAAAGTTGGAATGCTAAGGAATTTGCAAGGCTACGTATTTATAGTGGTTCATTTATCTTGGGCATATTTATTTGCCAATCTTGGTGATGAAATGATTCACTAGGGGAAAAGTTGAGGCTGAATTTATACTCTAACAAATGATTTAGGAATGTTTAGAGAAGTGTAGTTTCTATATATTCAATTTAGGGTTAACAAGGGTATGGAATTGCCATGGTTAATTCTGTTATCTAATTTTAAGTTGATTGTGACGTGTTTTTGTCATTTGGTTGCATTCAGTTGTGTCCTACTCTTTGTGACCCCATTTGAGGTTTTCTTGGCAAAGATATTGGAATGGTTTGCCATTTTTTTCTCTAGCTCATTTTACAGATGAGAAAACTGAGGCAAACAGGTTTTGCCTCAGGATCACACTAATTAATGTTTGAGACTAGATTTTAATTCGGGAAGAATTTTCCTGACTCCAGACCTGCCATGCTATCCACTGAGCCACCTAGATGCCTTTTGTGCTGGTAAAGTTTAAAATCAAAAAGTAGAGGGAGTATAGAATATATTCATAGAAGAGATAAGCATGCAAGATGTATCCAAGTTTCATCAAATTAATTCATGTATATAACCCTATTATAAGGGTTTATGAAGCACTTTATAACTTTGTAAGGAAGGAAAGATTATTACAACAGCCTGCTGGTTGGTTTGCCTATCACATTTGTTTCCTATTCCAGTCTACCCTCCATCCATGTGTCAAAGTAATCTTAAAATGCAGGTTTGACAATGTCATCTTTCCACTCCCCCTTTACTAAATTCTAGTGACTTCATATCATCTCCAAGATCAAATATAAATCTACTGTTTAACAATCAAAACCTCTTATAACCACTGTCCACACCCATAGAAGAGAGAGAACACCTTTCCAATCTTCTTAACACCTCAATCTATACTCTACCATGTACTCTATATTCCAATGACTTTGGCTTCCTTGCTGTTCCTCCATGTTCCTTCTGTTTATTTCATCTCCTAACTCTGAACATTTTCTCTGGCTGTTCTTCAGGCCTGGAATGTTCTTCCTCATCTTCTCTACATTTTGGATTACTTAAAGACCCAACTAAAATTTCAAAGAGCTTTTAATTAGTCCCTTTTAATTATGTCTTTCTTCTATGAATTATCTCCAATTTATTCTGTATATTTTTAGGTAGTTGTTTGTATGTTTTCTTCCATATTAAACTGTGGGCTTGTTGTGAGCAAGGATAGTCTTTTGCCTTTTTTGTATTTCTAACATTTAGCACAGTGCATGCACATGTAGGTGACTGATAAATGTTTATTAACTGACTGACTGATTGAAGGAAATACAAGCATTAGTATCAAACATCTTAGGTATCACCTTGGTAGAATTTGGGATGTGGAGTTAGGAAGACCTGAATTTGAATCTTGTTTCAGTCATACTTGGCAGCTGTGTATTTATTTGTATTTATTGTTTCTATATCTTGGATACCAAACCCTTACCAGAGAAATTTGATACTAAGATTACTGCTGGCAATTGCCTCCAGTTCTTGTTTAATTTCTCTTTTAGGATAATTTGGAACTACCCAAAGGCTATAAAACTGTGCATCCCTTAGCTGTGTAATTCTAGAAAAGTTATGTAAACCCTCTCAGCTCTGTATTCTAATCTGAAAATGAAAATAACAATAATACCTATGACATGTAGTAGTTGTGAGAATCAAATGAGCTAATATATCATGTACAAAGTGATTTGAAAACCTTAAAATATTGTATAAATGGTAACTATTATTATTAGAAATGAAGAAATTGAGGCTCTGAAAAGTTAAATGAATTGTTTATGATCACATGGTGAGTTAATGTAATGCAATGATTACAATGTCCTTGCCTTTTCTACTCTATTATATTGTCTCTAATGATACCCTTTTGCCTTTTTGAATAGTCCAAGGAGTTCCTTTTGTAGGATCATACAGCAAGAGTTGCTCAAGGTGGGAAGAGTCATAACTGAAGGAAGATTAAGCATGAATATGATATACCAAAAGATCAAGAAAGTCTTGACCTGGAAGAAATCATATTTCAAAGAGTGGTAAATTTCTGATTTCTTTTTCTTTTAGAGTGAAGAAGAGGAGAATTTTTGCTAATCCCCTTATTTTGACTTTCAAAGGATATTATGTCTGAGAGAACCATGCGTCTATCTTTAAGCAGGCATTCCTGAGAAATACCTACTTTTTCTTTCAGGACATTTATGTTACTAACATAGAACCTTCAATTTGCCAGTGGGCAATTATGAGGCGTGATCTTCCTTCAGGGCTTCAACTCAGAATAAGTAGTTGATGCAGTATACAAAGCATAGAGTTAAAATCCAGTCTAAGATATTTACTAGCTGTCTGATCATACACAAGTTATCTAATCTCTATTTGCCTCAGTTTCCTGCACTGTAAAATTGGGATAATATAGCACCTATCTTTCAGAATTGTTTTAAGGATCAAATGAGATAGGACTTGTAAAATGTTTAGCAAAGTACCTAGCACATATTAGTTACTTAATACTTCTTCCTTTTTTTTTCTGCTGAGGCAATTGGGGTTAAGTGACTTGCCCAAGGTCACACAGCTAGGATGTGTTAAGTGTCTGAGAACAGATTTGAACTCAGGTCCTCCTGAGTTCAGGGCTGATGCTCTATCCACTGCACCACCTAGCTGCCCCTTCTTCCTTTTATTTTTACAAATCTGACCATAACTGATGATTATTTGTCCTGTTTACCTATACTTTAAAAAAAACAACTTTAAAATCAATTTTCAATTTAGGGGTACAAATAAATATTTAAACTCAGCAAAAGTCATCAATATAATTCACCTGTGGTTTCAATGATGATTTTAAAAGATAAAATATTCAAAAAATGATTAAAATGCATGATACAGAGTCAATAACCAAAGTTAATTTACAGATTAAATGATTCACCAACAAAACTATACGAAGTATACCTTGCCAAGTTAGATAGAAAAGCAACAAAATTCATTTAAGAGAACAAAAGATATAGAATTTAAGAGAAAGAATGAAAGATGTATAAAATGAAAGGGGTAAAACCTTTTATGAACCTCATTATTATTATTATTATTATATTAACAATCATCAAAATCATTTCAATGACCTAGTGTTCAGTTAACTTGAAAATGTATGACCTAGGAAATAACCTCTATATTTAATATGGATTTCTAGGAAAATCAGAAAGCAGTATGGCAGAATTGGAATTAGATCAGTATCTTACAATAAATTCAAGAGGCACACATAAAAATATGAATATTAAATATCAAGATTTTAAAAATTTCAAGAAAAGCAGATCATATACTGTATATCACAGGTATGAGTAAGGGATGAATTCTTAACCAAACAAGGAATGGAGGCATTTACAAAAAACAATATGATATCTCAAAGTGTCATGGAGCTCCTTTTCCCCTCATATTTTGAAACACAAGCTATTTCAGTCCCATTATTTCAACTCCAAAAGCTCATGAGCATATTTATGGAGCACTGGCAAACCAGTTTGGATATGAGTTTCCTGTTTATTTCCTAAAGTTGATTAGGGAAGCTATGTAAAGCTAACAAATTTCACAGCTTTCTACTTTTGGCAGAAAAAGCAACACTTTTAGGGTGTGAAAACTACTTTTGCATTTTTAAAAAAAACATTAAGGAGAAAAAAGAAAATGTTTTCTTTTTTTCTCTGAAAATATGTTTTGCTTGACTTTTTGGAAGCTGGTTTTACTGTCAGAATTTGTGTTTATGTTTTTTTTTTCCTTTCCTGCTTTGCACTAGTGACGTTATTTTTTAAAAAGAACCTTAAGTCATGATTTCATGGAATATATGTTTTATATTGGTTGTATCTACTATTATTGGAAAATCTGCTGGAAGTATAGAAACAGATATCAAGTTCAATTGGCAACATCCAAATAGTATCAGGATGGATGCTTCATGGATTTGTCAAAACTCTCTCTCCAATCTGGTGCACTCTCTTTCTTAAAAAGATCAGACATGCCCAGGACCTAGACAATATCCATTCATTAATCAATCAAAATATTTTTAAAATATCTACTTTGTGCTAGGCCCTGTGCTAACACAACTTTAAATGAAAATAGAAGGGGAAAAGAGTAAATGTCAAATGCCACTTTTATCATTCCTTATGTTTCTTCTAAGCCACCTATCCTGCTCACACTTCTCTGGTTTCCATTACATCTGCTCTTTCACCATTTTATAAGATCACATTCTTTTGCATTGGCCAAATATATTAAACCACATGTGCCAGACCATTTCATACTCTCTGGGACCCTTAAATGCTTTGATAGAAATGTGCAATTAATCACTTTACACATAAGTTACTATTCACAACGTGGGAATTTCAGAGAAAACTCTAACGCACAATAAATATTTCACTGTCTATAGAGCTCTCTGCTTCCCAACCCCATACTACAGCAATTTCTGGATACAAGAAATCACTGTTAAGTTTTGTTGTGTGATAAATTATTGGTCTCTAAGTTTTCTTAATTCTCAAAAATAGCTTGTTGATTTGAAAGTGAAAAAATCGTGAGATAATTTTCTTCTAGTATATTGCTGAACCTTATTTTCCAGACCCAATTCATTAATTTTCATCTAATTCAAGGATATATGAAAAATGTGTTAGGCTTGCTTAGACTTTCCAGATTCTTATTTCATTTTATTCCTGAGTTGCAGCTAATCATAGAGATATATCAGATGCTAGAAGGGACCTTAAAAATTTACTAAATGACCTTTCTGCTTCAAAGACAAATGTTTTAAAATGATTTTTGCCCCTTTCTTATCTATAATGTGTAATTGGCAAATTATTTCTGAAAAATATGATTAGTTTACCCATTCAAGAGTATTTTTTATGATTAAAATGGTCTCAAAACACTCAAATACCAAAGTAATTCATAAAATGCAATCATTTTATTATAGTTGGCCACAATAATTTCTTGATCACGAATGAAACATTTTAATTCAAAAAATTAATTCTTCTAGATTACAAAAGGATAATATGCATATTTCTGCTTCAGGATTTTTATTCATTATGGAGCGCACAGCTGAATAAGATCTCTATTATCTGTTAAAGGAGAACCAGTTAGTACCATGGCCAGGGATTGACATTTAAGAGGAAAAGATGTCTGATTCAGCACTAATACAGTGGATAGCACCAAAGGCCTGGAATTATTTGAGATATTAGGAAAGATGGCCAGTTACTAATTCTGATACATTTAATTTGACTTACTGATTTTGGTGCATTTAAACAGTAGATGAGTCACTGGGAAAATTAGGAGATGTAGGAATAGTCTGGAGGGTTTATCTAGGTTATCTGAAATAAAATTTCCCTGGTATATGTGTGTTTCTCTTTTGCAGTGTGTTAACAATCAGAGAAGTATTTGGGGATTATTAGTGTACTTTTATATCCTTACTACAGATACCTAATCACTCATGGCAATTCTATCTTCACATGATGAGGATTTATTATTTGGAAAGGTCTGATTCTGTCATGAAACTTCTCAGAAATAATTCCAATTGAATTTCTGATAACATTTCTGAAATGCTTGAGATTTTTGTGAACAATATAGAAAAAAAAGTTATGTCTGAATACTCTTTGTTTATAAGGATAAATTCTTTTAAAATATCCCCTTTGACATACTAAGAGCACTTAAGAACAGCAGCTATCCCTTAAATAAATCTTTACCATTACTCAAAAAATCAGCTCATTTTATACATTATCTGCTAGCTGTTTAATCATAGATAAGCATGGATCTTGGCATTAAAAATAAGAACTCAGGTAAGAAAATCATTAATGGAAAAATGTTCTATTTAATTTTTTCTCTTTGGTTTCTTTTCTTTTTCCTATTGTGACCATATATGATAATAAAGCTTATAGCAATTTTATAAATGCAGACAGCACTTTAAAGATTAAAACAAAAAAGCTGTTTCAATATCATCAATAAATAATTACATGTATTTGTGATGCATTTTTATATTTCCCTAATTTGCAATTTAAAAGAAAATAAGCAAAAATACCGCTGCTGTAGCTAATCACTAGTTTTGGATTTTTAACTCTTCAATAATTTTTCCTCCACATCATGTAACTTTTAATCCAACTTTGTATTTAGACAACAAAAGTATCATACTGCATACTTTTGTTCCTTTTATTTTCTTATGGCCAACTAGTCTACCCATATAGAATTTTAGGCATTCAGATTCTATTGTCACAGGATCAAATATTTGTAACAATTATTTATTTGTAAATGTAGAAAATTTTGAATGCATCATATGAAATAAGATTACTTTTACATTTTTCTATGAACTTATTTAAATTATAAAATCACCTTTATGCATTTTGTCTCCAATTGGTAGTATGCGGTAAAGATTCTGAAATTATTTTAAGTGTAAATGTGTTATGTATTAAAAAACTCAAATTTGGCCTCACAAAATATATACTAGAGATTAGAAAAGGCTGGGGGGTTTCAGGACCAAATACTCTATATTTGAATATTTTAAGTGGAAAAAAAATCATTCAGTTCTTTTAGATTAAGGTGGGTATTTCTCAACATTTATACATTATTACATTTCTATTTTCCAATCACTTAAAAATTGAATATGATTAAATTTTCTATATTAAAGTTCTTCTCCCTCTCCCCCAACCCAGAGCATATTTCTTTATCTCCAAGACTTCAAGCTTTCTGTTTACAAAGTGAATAGCTAGTAGAGAAAAATGGAGAACAAGCAAAGAAGTGATAGATAGAGTGACAGAGAACAAATAGGTTGTAGAAAATACTGTAGAGATATACAGGGGCTAGTCTGAAAGAAATAAGATTGACATAGTGAATCAAAACATTGGAAGTTGAGGTCAAGACACTTGATTTAATTTCTGGTAGATTAATCATAGACAATTCACTTAAAATCAATGATAGTCAGTTTCTTTATAAAATAGAGATAATAATACTTGTCATAAATATTTCACAGTGTTATTATTAGGGTCAAATGAGATAATGCATATAAACACTTTGAAAACCTTGGAGTATTATGTTAATATAAAAATTATTATTGTTGTAGCTATTATTAACTTGTCACAAGTGAAAATAGGCAAGTCTCCAGATATCTTTGAGGAACATTGAATTCCCTCATGTATAAAATGAAAATTATATGACTTACCTTACAAGGAGTTGTGAGTTTTGTAAATCATCAGTGTGTTATCAGGATCACAGAATAATAAATTTAGAGACAGAAGGGACCTAAGAATTCATTAATCATGATCATGACTATAATTTTAATATTTTTATCTAATGTATATTAGAATTTTGGCCAAATGACTATGCTGTTTTGATTTTCTTATGTTTAGTGTATAATTATACAAGTGCAAAAATGAGAAATTAAATTAAAGTGTTGGGATCAATTAAAAAATGTTCATTAAGCTCTCACAATGGATCAGATAACTGTTCTGAGCATCAGGAATATAAAGAAAGAAATAATTAGGTTTTGTCCACAAGGAGCTCACATTCTATAGGGGTTGGGGGCTCATGTGTACAAATCCAGAAACATACAAGAGATATATAGTATAAATATGATGTGATCTCAGAGGGAAGGCAGTGAGTAGTAGCTAAAGGAACTGGGGATAGGACTTATAGAAGAAGGTTGAATTTGAGCCAAGAATCAAAAGAAATCAGGGAAACTAAGATGAAAGTAAGAATGGAGAGCATTACCCAGGAAGTACAGACAATATAAAGGCACAAAGGCATAGAGACAGCAAATGGAGTGTCTTGTACAAGGAGCAACAAGTAGGTTAGTGTGGCTAGATCTTAGAAGATGTGGAGAAAAAGAAAATATAAGAAGACTGCAAAAGTAGGAAGGGGACAGGTTGTGAAGAATTTTCAGAGAGGGATTTGGAAATTTGCTGTTAGAGATAATAAAGAAACACTGAAGTTTAGTGAGTAGGAGAGGAGCATCATCAGACCTATTCTTTAGGAAAATCACTTTGGCAGCTGAATGGAAGGTGCATTGGAGAGGTGAAAAATAAGGCTAGATAATTAATTAGAAGACTATTGCAAATAAATGTAAGAGGCAATGAAGACCTGAATAAGAGCAGGTGTGATAAGAGAAGAGAGAGACTGTTGTAGCAACAGAAATGTTGGCTGCAGACAACTATTTTTTTTACAGACTTTCTTAAATTAATAAGAATGACATTTGTAACAAGTAAAGAAATGGACGATCATGGCCACTCTTGCATCATATCAAAGAAATGAAGTAATTATTCTCTCAGATATAATTGATAGGCCATTGTAAAGGTTTCTATGCATAAAGCATACCCTCTAACCAACTACCAATATGACCAGTAGAAACTCATTTGCCACCATGATCTCTTATATCTCTTAGCTTAACACCTTTGTTTTGACTTCACTTTTACATTACACTATGATTAGTGACTTTAACCTTCACTTTTGTCCTTTGTTTTTTTTATGCTTTTCTAATGTTTAATCACAGATTATCCCCATCATTTGTTTTATTTTTTTAAAGTTATATTGACGCTTTGTTTTTATATCCCCTTTTGAATATGCTTTTCCCTCCATCCGTACTTGGTGAATCTTTTGAACTCTCCTTCATAAAAATATGTAAAAGGCAATAACATAATTAATTAAATAAAAGGAACAATTCAGCAAAATAAACCAATGTCAGACATTCTATGTTTGATAGGATATACAGTATTTCATACCTCCATCTCTTCAACAAAAGGTTTTCCTATCTGTGAACATTACACAATGTTCTATTTAGCTTTGTTGTTCTTTCTGTTTAAAATGTTGTAATTATTGTGTATATGATGCCAGTTTACTTCACTGCATCATTTTATGTATTTTTCTATGCTTCTTAGAACTCCTTTTATTCATCATTTCATAACACTTTATTATGAAATTGAATTATCCATTCCCAATTGATAGACACCAGTTTTTATATTCCCAGAAAAAAAGTTCTATAAATATTTTGCTCTATGTGTGACCTTTCTTTCTATCCTTGACCTCCTTGGGATATAAATTCAGCAGTGAGCTATCTTCCCATGTACTTTGTCAAATCATACTCCTGACATCATTTGAGGAATGAAGATTGGGTTCATCACAAATTCATATCTCCATTTAACATTTCTATAAGAGTTGTTTTTCACTCTTTTCCTCCTTTTAACAAATTCTACCTCTTCAAGAATTAAAGTTAATCAACAAACAATAACCTCATACTTTCTCTCAGCAGATGATTACACAACACATTTTATTGCAAACAAGTCATTGATCATGAGTTCTGTTACTTCAACTCTTCCATACTTCAAAATCTCTCTTCTTTTGATCCAGTCTCAAAGGATAAAATAATCTACCTGTATGGCAAATAAATTCCAAGATGTTTTAGTCAAGTCTGACTCTTGGTAATCCAATTTGTGATTTTCTTGGCAAATTCACTAGTGTGGTTTGTCATTTTTTTCCTCAATACATTTTACAGATGAGGTAACTGAAGCAAATAGGATTAAATGACTTATCCTGAATCATACAAGTAGTAAGTGTCTGAGGGCTAGATTTGAACTCATGAATCTTCCTGACTTCAGGCTCAATACTCTGTTCATTGCACCACCAAATGCCCACCTCAAGCATAATATTTCCAAAAGTAAACTCATCTTTCCATTTTCTATTCCTTCCCAACTTCCCTATCCTGCCATTCTACTAGTCATTCAATCTCAAAATTTTAGAATATTCTCTGAACATTCCCTCTCCCTTAGTCACTACATGCAATCAGCTGCCAATTCTGATCCATTCTACCTTCAAATATCTATCATATTCATTCTCTGCTTTTCACTCATGCTACTACTGCCTAAGTCAAGCTCACACCACCTTTTCTTCAAACTACTACTGTAATATTATAGTAATTGGTTTTACTTGTGCTTTTTCACCCATTCCAATGCTTCCCTTGACAAACCTGATAAAATATTCTTCACATTTTTAGGTTTGATCCATTGGCAAAAACCTTCTGTGGCTCTCAATTTCTTTCGGCATAAAAGATAAGTTCTCCAGTTTGGCTTTTAAGGCTCTAACCTAACTTCTTTTTATTATTATTATTATTATTATTTGCAAAACATATGTATGGGTAATTCTTCAACATTAAACCTTACAAAGTTTTGTGTTACAAATTTTTCTTCCCTACTCCCCACCCCTCCTCTAGATGGCAGGATATCCACTACATGTTAATTATTTTAAAAAACTTGACAAATCGAATATATGTATACATATTTCTACACTATCATTGTTGTGCAAGAAAAAATCATATCTACAGGAAAGAAAAATCAGATAAAGGAAACACAATGCAAGCAAACATCAATTGAGAGCATGAAAATGTTATGTTGTGGTCCACATTTCACATCCCTCTCTCTGTGTGTATATGGCTTCCTTCAGTGAACAATTGGAAGTGGTTTGAAACATTTCATTGTTGAAGAGAGCCACGTCCATCAGAATTGATCATCATATAGTATTGTTGTTGCCGTGTATAATGATCTCCTGGTTCTGCTCATTTCACTCAGCATCAGTTCATGCAAATCCCTCCAGGCCTCTTTGAAATCGTCCTGCTGGTCGTTTCTTACAGAACAATAATATTTCATGACATTCATATACCATAATTTATTCGGCCATTCTCCAATTGAAGGGCATCCATTCAGTTTCCAGTTTCTAGCCACTACAAAAAAGGCTGCCACAAACATTCTTGCACATGTGGGGCCCTTTCCTTCCTTTATGATCTCTTTGGGATATAAGCCCAATAGAAACACTGCTGTGTTTTGACACAGCACAGTGTACGCACAGTTTGATAACTTTTTGAGCATAGCTCCAAATTGCTCTCCAGAATGGTTGGATCCATTCACAGTTCCACCAACAATTCATCAATGTCCCAGCCTTCCCACATCCCCTCCAACATTCGTCATTATTTGACATTTTAGCCAATCTGACAGGTGTGTAGTGGTACCTCAGAGTTGTCTTAATTTGCATTTCTCTGATCAATAGTGATTTGGAGCACCTTTTCATATGACTACAAATAGTTTTAATTTCATCCTCTGAAAATTGTCTGTTCATATCCTTTGACCATTTATCGATTGGAGAATGGCTTGAATTCTTATAAATATGAGACAATTCTCTATATATTTTAGAAATGAGACCTTTATCAGAACCCTTAAATGTAAAGATGATTTCCCAATTTATTCTAACCTAACTTCTTACCAGATTTAACTTCATAATTTTCAACTAAACTGGACTATTATTGCTGATATTAAACATCTATTAAACTTCTCAAACTAAACATGACAACTCCTCAATGAGATCCTTCCAAAATCTCTTTACCTGAATATGTTCTGATCCTTTTCATAATTTCCTAGAGCACATTTGGATCTCTCTTTGCTCTACTTTGTATATGTACTTATGTCTATATATAGATATATGTATAGATCTATTGTGTATATAACATTTCTCCTCATTTCTACATAGAACAAATACTTTCCTAAAAAGTAGCTGGAAATTTATCATTAGCTCCCTAGCTCAGGATTTAATTAATGTTAAAAATAGTGAATTAAATTCAGTTAAGATACGATCTACTCTAACAAAAAATCAAAATGACTCTGTGTGGGATAACATTATTGGAAATTATCAGTTATTGATTTTCATAAGAATTAGTTCATCATCAAATTTCAAAAGTTTTTGAAAACATCTCTTATACTGTACTGTCCTTGTGGACGAGATAGAAAAGGTGTGAGCCTCATAGTCATATTAAAGTTGGTTACATGATCAGAGCAAGGAATAGTCACCAACTGAGAGAAACCCAGAGAAAAGTCCCTACTTCTGTCATCCAGGCATTTGTGTTTCACCCTATGCTTTTTAACATTTTTATAAAAGTAGCAATATTATATGGTGAATAGCAAGTTAGTCATGGTATAGGTTTAAGTCCCATCTTTGACCAATATTGGTGGTATAACCCCTGGAAGTAATTTAACTTGTCAGTGTCCCAGGAAACTCGAAGAAAATAAAGTTGCAGAGATGGTGATTATCTATCATGACAGAGAAA
>JAJPUD010000995.1:420644-493893 GCA_023553655.1 Myrmecobius fasciatus | reverse complement strand
CTCTCCAGAATGGTTGGATCCGTTCACAGTTCCACCAACAATGTATCAGTGTCCCAGTTTTCCCACATCCCCTCCAACAGCTCTTATTATCATTTCCTGTCATTTTAGCCAATCTGACAGGTGTGTAGTGGTATCTCAGAGTTGTCTTAATTTGCATTTCTCTGATCAATAGTGACTTGGAGCACCTTTTCATGTGACCGGAAATAGTTTCAATTTCTTTGTCTGAAAATTGTCTGTTCATATCTTTTGACCATTTGTCAATTGGAGAATGGCTTGAATTCTTATACAATATGGTCAATTTTTTAAAGTCAATATTGTGTACATTGTTGGTGGAACTGTGAACGGATCCAACCATTCTGGAGAGCAATTTGGAGCTATGCTCAAAAAGTTATCAAACTGTGCATACCCTTTGACCCAGCAGTGTTTCTATTGGGCTTATATCCCAAAGAGATCTTAAAGGAAGGAAAGGGCCCCATATGTGCAAGAATGTTTGTGCCAGCCCTTTTTGTAGTGGCTAAAAACTGGAAACTGAATGGATGCCCATCAATTGGAGAGTGGTTGAATAAATTATGGTATATGAATGTTATGGAATATTATTGCTCTGTAAGAAACGACCAGCAGGATGATTTCAGAGAGATCTGGAGAGACTTGCATGAACTGATGCTGAGTGAAACGAGCAGAACCAGCAGATCAATATACACAGCAACAACAATATTACATGATGATCAATTCTGATGGACATGGTTCTCTGCAACAAGGAATTGTCTCAAACCCACTTCCAATTGTTCACTGAAGAAAACCATATACATCCAGAGAGAGGGATATGAAATGTGGACCACAACATAACATTTTCATGCTCTCTATTGATGTTTTCTTGCATTGTTTCCTTTCTCTGATTTTCTTTTTTTTTTATTGTAGATAGGATTTTTCTTGCACAACTTGTCAAGTATTTTAACATTATTAACATGTAGTGGACTTCCTTCCATCTAGGCGAAGGGAGGGGACTGGGGGTAAAATTTGTAACGGAAAGCTTTGTAAAGATCAATGCTGAGGAACTACCCATACATATGTTATACAAATAAAAAGCTTTAATAAAAAAAGTCAATATTGTGGGCTGAATTGACAGACATAGTGTCTAGTATGTCCAGAGACCACAAGGTATGGTCCACAGTTTAGAAAGCCAGTCTGAGTCAAGAAAACTTAAGTTTAGGTTCCATCTCTGACTTATTCCCTGTGTAAGACAATGGCTCAGACCTTAGGCTCAATCCTGAGATATAAGTTGGGGAATATTGTGATCTGTATCATTAAGTGTGTTTATTAGGAATTTCCAATACCAATGAAATTACAGGTTTAGTCCAAAAGTATTTAAATAGATGAAGGTAGTTCTTTTGTGGCTTACTATGGTAAGAATACTTCTGAAGGGCTTTTTAAATTTCTGGACATCAGATTTTATGTCCACATATGTCCACATCAAAAAATAGAAGGGGAATCTTAAAGAAGACACAAGAAACCACATGAGAATACAATATAACAGGAAAGATATTGTAAGGAGGAAGGAAACACATCAAGTGAAATGCCCTAAACCAGTTTTTACCTTGGGCTGATTGGAGAGTGGACCATCAGACAAGACTAATTGGTATCAATCAATACCATATAGAAGGATAGGGATAAAAAAAATCATTTAACAAATCATTTTACTTCACAATAAAAATGAATCCATTCATTTGGCTAAAAAATGTACCCTGATTCACTAGCATCAGTTTCTAAAACTCAGTTTGAGAAAAGATTCTATTGGGAAGATATAGTTTAGTTACCAAATATTATCAGGGACTCCTTGTTTCTCTGAATGATTTCTGCTAGTTGTGCAGAGATGTATAGTGATCAATTAGTATGATACTCATCAAAATGCTTATTAATTAACTAAGTATAACATATCAAAACTGCAGTCTGACAGTAATTTCTGTGTACAAGAAAAATATAGGATTCTGTTATGGGGGAAGGATTCTATACATCTTCAGTCTGCCAAGAATCACTTTAAGATGTCATATAATGGCCTAGTTTTGCACTAATAATAAGCCATAATTTGGTAGCCTATATTATAGTACTGAAGGGTACTTTTTGAAATACAAAGTTTTTTGGTTCATTAAAATAATCAAAATGTATTTGTTACAATGGCTTGTTCTTTGACAATAATTGAAATGAAAATTTAATTGCAATATAATCTACATTAGCCTATTAGACATGATAATTCCCTATGGGATTTGTTTTCCCACTGCTGTGTATAAAGAGAAAAGTCATATACTTTCCCCACACATTTTGTGGCAGCCCCTGGGACACTGTTACTATGTTTATATAACAATAATAGCCACTTCCAAATATGTAGTGCTTTAGAGTTTTAAAGGCAATTATCTATAAAAAATCATGCTACATATTAAAAAAACTATTATTATCCACACATTATATATGAAGAAACTAATAATTAAAGCATGATATGTGAATAGATCGATGGATTTAATCAAGTAAGACATGGGTTTTTAAATCCCACCCCAGACACTTGTTATATGATCATGAGCAAATCACTTAAGCTCTCTGAGTCTCAGTTTCTTCATCTGCAAAATGAAGATACTTATACCTGTAGTGTTATTTTGAGGCTCAAGTTAGACAATACATGGAAAGTTGTGTTCAAACTTTAAAGTATTAAACATCAGTTATTTATGGGCAGACTTGTCTAAGATCACATGAGTAAAAATTAGTAAGGATTTATTCAAACTCCAATTTTCCAATCCTAATCTAGATCTCTTTCAACTTTTCTACAAATATATTTAAGATAAAATAGAAAAAAAAAAAAAACAGTGTCAGTGGCTTTCATGGACCACAGGCTCCAGGAAGCTTGTCTCTCCTGAACTAAAATGTAAGACCTCTTCTATGACTTTTAACACGAATCCTTAGATCTAACTATGCCGGTTCAATGATTGATGTTGCAAGTGGGATAGGTTGCATTTTCCATTTGGGTAGTGCCCTTTATGACATGGTTGACAAAAGAGGAGATAGAAAAAGAAACCATTTGGTCTTACCGTTTTTGTCTGCTCTTCTCAGTATCTGGAAAGAAAGAGGAAATAACAGAATTACTACTTTTAAATGTGACATGATAAAGAATATACTCAACCATAAGTTAAATTATATTAGTCTGCTATTTTGAAACCCCCACTAATTCTATATTTAGAGAAAGGCTTCTCACCTGGCATCAAGGACAAAAAAGATAGGCAGGGAAGAGCCCTATAGATATGTCAGATGACATCTTTAGCTCTTTGCATCAGTCTGCTGTTCCCTTAGTATGTAATTTAAAATATATTCTTCAAGGAAAATTCCCTGATGACCCAATATGTGATTATTTAGTTAATACTGTCTTCCTATTGTGCATGTAACTTCCTGGTTTTTTTACAAGATGAATTTCAATCATGTGGGAATAATATTTCAGAATTATTTTCACTTGCCTCTTTGGGGAGGGCAACTTTTAAACACCAGTGGTTAACACTTTATTTAGTAACCTTATTTCATAGTCAGACATATGCTCAGCTCTGCCTCTGACTTGCTACTCTGCAATTAACCAAAATTTCAAAATATTAAATTCAACAAATATGTATTAAAAATCAAATAAGTTCAAAGTATTGGCCAAGATGCCAAGTATACAAATGTAGATATAATACAGACTCTGTTTTTAAAGACCTTGTAGACCAAATGAGAAGGGGTAAATAAGAGATACACAAATAACCATGCTATAAGGGAGTTGGGGAAGAGTATAATAAAGCCTAGGAAAAATTCTGTGATAAAGAGGGAGAGAATACTGTTAATTTAGCAGTGGTCAGGGCAAAGGAGTTGGGAAGTAAAAAAGAAAGAAAGGAGACAACTAAAGACATAGAAGGGAATTCATAAGATCATATAGCTAGATTTGGAGGTACCCTTAGAAGTTATCTAGTGTGATTTCAGAGAAACCTGGAGAGACATATATGAATATGCTAAGTGAAATGAGCAGAACCAAGAGAATATTGTACACAGCATCAGCAAGATTATACAATGATCACCTCTGATGGATGTGGCTCTTTTCAACAATGAGATGATTCAGGCCAGTTCCAATGATCTTGTGAAGAGACCCATTTGCATCCAAAGAAAGGACTATGGATACTGAGTGTGGATCATAACATAGTTTTTTCACTTTTTTATTGTTGTTTGTTTGCATTTTGTTTCCTTTCTCATGTTTCTCTTTTTTGATTTGATTTTTCTTGTGCAGCATGATAATTGTGAAAATATGTATATGTTTAACATATATTGGATTACTTGCCATATAGGGGAGAAGGTGAAGGGAGGGAAAAAATGTGGAACGTAGGATTTTGCAAGGGTTAATGTTGAAATTATGCACATGTTTTGAAAATAAAAAGCTTTAATAATAAAAAATGTTTACCAAAAAAGAAAATACCTAAATAAAAAAGAAACTAATCTAGTCAACTATTACTTTGTAAAACTGAGCAATCCAAGTCAATCCCTGATTAAAGTATTTGCCCAATGTCACAAAGGTAACAAGTGACAGATCAAAGATTTGAGTATCAATTCTCTGACTTCAATTTTAAGGCTTTTTTAGAAGAACCCCAACACCATGAAAAGAAAAGAGAAGGAAATAAACATTTATTAAGTGCTTATTATGTACTATAAAATAGGGAATAATATGATAAGATCTTAACTTAAGCAAAATCACTTTAACAACTGTTTGGAGAATTGGTTGGGGTTGAAGTGAAATTTGAATCAGGGAAACCAAATAAGAGTATGAGAGGTGATATACCTGAAATTGGAAGGATCAGAAGAGGGGTAAGTTTTGGAAGAAAGATAATGTAATAAGATCTGTGATGCAGATTACAATGCAACCATGATTTCCCATCTTTTGAAACCCACTAAAAATGAAAGGCAGAGGGTTGTACTCTTACTGATGACCTATTTCCTAAAACATAAGACCACTGAAAGGCACCTATTACATGCCACAAGACTATTTGAAGAGCAAGGGTTTGAAGATGAAGGGAATCATCCCAATGGTACCTAGACAGTTGTAAATGTGAGTATTTGGGTCAGTTATGTTATAATAATGGGAATCCCAACATTTTGAGCATAAGGTAAGAAACTGGGAGAATAAACAGCCATAGGAGGTCAATAGGCAAAATAGAAAAGTCTTAAGTAATAGAGAATGAAGAAAATGGTGTGGTTTATTTAAAACATAATGTGGAATTTACTATTATGGAGAGTGTGGGATGCAACCCATCTTCCAGTTAGCTGATCATGTATCCTCTGGGATCATGTCAACTCTTTCTGGGGTCACAGCAGATCCATCTTAGAGATAACTAGTCTAGTCAACTTGAATGCTTGATATTCTGCCTGTGGCAAAAAAAAATATTAAGATAAAATAACTAAAAGAATAAGATGCTATGTTTGTAATAGCAGAGGAAAAAATCATAGCAATATTGTATAAGCCTTATGCCCCCAGACCCAAAGCAAACAGCTCTCCTGCAAATGGATATTACAAAAAGTATTTCCAACATGATGGATAGAGGGACCTGATCTGTACTTTTCTCTTAAAGAGCTTAACACATACATCAAGCCTTTGTTTGATCATGGTAAATTAACAAAAGGAACTAGGTCAGATCACCAGTATCAATCCATAATTGCCATTTCTTTATATAAGCTACTAGTTTAAAAGAGAAGAGCATATCCACCTGTTTAGGATTCTTTTAGTGCACTGATTCCTGCCTCTTCAGGCCCTAGTTAATCTGGCTGCTTACTGCTACTGATTGAAAAGATAACATTCTAATTATGTGAAGAGAATAGGTCTTAAAAGTGGACAGAAGAAAAGTGGTGCAAACTATGTTATTTTCATTTAATTGGCTAAAGACATTGTTAAAATTTGAACATATCTAAGAAGGGTGTCACATGGTCATTCTAACTCAATATTTTATCTCAAATTAGTTTGTCAAATAAACTATATGGTCATCTAGAAAAATCCTTAATAAGTAGGGCTGAATAGATTCATTAAATCAATGATCATTAAAGATCTCAATCCTGAAGTACTGATTCAGGAAGGTCAATCTAATTATGTATTATTGGTGGGAAGTAATGGGTAGACAACATCAAAAGGTCAGTGGACATCTATCTTGTTTGCATATGGTTGTTTTTATGTTTCCCTAATTGGACTATGAACTCCTAGAGGACAGAGATTATCTTTTGTTTCTCTTTGTATTCCCATGCCTAGCATATTGTCTGATACATAAAAGGTGCTTAATAAATTCTTAACGATTGAATGATTGGGTGCTAAAAGGGGAATGGATGGTTTATCAAAGAAAAATTCCTTCTGCTTGACATTCTGCCTATGGCTGTCCTGGAATGTGAACCCGATGCATAAATAAAATGTTATACACAAAGCCAATGATTTCATCGATTCTTCTGGTTTATAATTGAGAAGAATACTTTGATAATAGTGTACTAAAAATTAAAAATAAAATGTGCCTCTGAATCATGAATCTATCACTCTTCTAACTGCTCTATGTCAACCCAAATGTGCAGTTCTTTGATATGACAGAGAAGATGTGACTAATAGTGTTCTGTCACAGAATTTTAAGCAAGATGGGGGGGGGACCTTACTATTGCAGAAGTCAGTGAAATGGATGGAAAAGAGGTGTATCAGGAAAGAAGTATGAATAACAAAGAAGTAAAGTAGTTAATAAGAGAATACCTGGGGATATGGGCAACAATAATATTTGTGGTGAGAAATTTATTCATAGCTGCAGATACTCTTGGCAATAAACAAAGTGAACTAGAAATTTTACCACCAAGAAGAAAATATAAATACATAGTATCACCGAGATTTGGTGGAATTAGGATTATGTTTGAAATATTGCAATGGAAGTGAATACTTTCTCCAAAAGTAACAGATAAAGTAAAATGTAGCCAGAAAAAAAAAAATTAATGCAATGCAAGGCTTCATTAAGTTGTAACGGTCAAAATGAGGAAGATAATAGTTCTTCCCTATACTACTTTGATCAGTCTGTCTCTAAAGTATTGTGTTCACTTCTGGCCACTGCAGTTTAAGAAAGACATGAATAAACATTGAACATCTTTAAGCAAAAGTTGGATAACATCTTTCTGGGGATACTGTAGATGTGATTTCTTCTTTTAGGTATAGGTTAGACTAGATGACATCTGGGGGTGCCTTCTGGTTCTTAAATGTTGCAATTTTGTGAAAAGGGGAAATAGACTAGAAATATCTATTTCTATATCCATTTACACACATGTCATTGTGGAGAGTCACAAAGTGAAGGTGGAAAGTGTTTATGTAAAGATCTAAGGAGGGACAATGGATTTAGCTTCTAGTCAAAAGAAGGAAATGGATGATGACTACTGAAGCCAAAATATCTGATTGCTGAATTAGAAAATATATGAATTTTGGGAAGAAGTGATCTCTATGTTTAAAAATTTGAAATATATAAGTAGATACAAATACAAGCAAAAAAGAAAAGTAGTTCCTTCTCTCATATTCTCTTATATTCTAATGTGGTAAGATAATTCTTAAAAGAGAACTAAAAAAGAACAGGTGAGGAATGGAGAAAAAAATCCTCATATAGAGGCATGATGGAGGCATGATGGAGACTCTAGAATATCAAGAGTGGAGCCCAGAAAGAAATGAATATATGTCCTTTCCTTAAGATTGTAATTTGAAGAAGCTAACTAATCAAAAAAAAAAAAAGAAAGAAAAAAAAAAGCCTTAGAAATATGGTGAGCATCCAGGATGAGAAGGCTTCTGTGAAATGAAATCAGGGAATAGAGCTCAGAGAGGAAAAATCAGATGAAGGATATACTTCTTTTGGTTATTCACAGCTAAGAAGCTTCAAAAATATACATTTTAAAAAAGAAATATGGCAGAAATGATGGCTTTTAAATAGCAATTCATTTGGAAATTGAATTGGCAAAGCCAGAGGGGTCTAGATTTGTTATTGTTTTCTTCATCACAATTATACTATTAATGTAATGATTCAAAAGGAGTTTCTATTGTCCATAAGATCACCAGAAAACAGTCTAAAATGTCTATATTATTTTATATGTAGCTAGAATTTACTCACAAATACATAGAATACTACCATGGAAGCTAAGAGGAAAAAATTGAATTGTTTATACACAGTTTGTATTCCTTTACTGTGATTGTCCATCTTTTCTACATATATTTTGAAGAATATCAGATCTAGGATGCTACTCAGGTTTGAAGACTGATTTAAAATCCATTACTAAATATTCAAGTATTTATTGATAGTGAGGGCTTGATTCTTAAGACTTATCAGGCAGAATATCATCAAGATTTAATTGTTTAAATCAACCTCTATAATTGGTTGGTTTAATGCCCATTGATTATGTACACCTTAGAAAATGGATTCTAATTTACAAAATGGTATATATGTAACCCTTGTACATTTGACTTACTGGTAATTTTGCCTGTTTTATTTTACTTGATATGGTCATATACTACTTTTTGTTGAATTGTTGATAGGGAACCTGAGGTAAACAGCTCTACACTGAAAGAGAAATTGCCTCAATCTCTGTCTCCTTATTATAAATGGAACTCACAATGAGAAAGAGAATAGCAATTGTCTGTCACTATAATAATTTCCCACCCATTTAAAACAAAATCTAAAGGATGTTAAGGGGAACAATAAAATTTAAATAACTTAAAAACTAAATAGGCATTGTATATAGAAGCCTGAAATATATTTTATTCCTACTCCATCTAGAAATGAGTAAATAAAATTACAAAGAGTCTACAGAGAAATAGCAGTAGATGGAGCAGATATGAGAGTTCTAGGTTCAACACTCTTTTTCTAACACATACAGACTGCCCAACTCACTTAATCTCTCAGTGTACCATGTTTCTAAGACTATAAATTACATAACAGTTGTTTTTTTGCTCTAATGGAAGGAACTTCCTCACCAGAAATTTTTAATATTGATAAAATCATATATCCAGGCCAAAAAAAACTCAAAACAAATGATTAAAATAAAACAAAACAAAAAGATATGGCGAAATAAGATTCATAACCTTTTATAACTATCATAGCAGACCAAATTTAACTGAATCACAGATTGTAGAAAATAGTTCATTTATATTTTATAGCTAACAATATATACTTTTGGTTTTTTTATGGCCAAGGAATAATGAACAAAACTCTCTAAGAACAAAACTTCTTGTCTCTTATTCCACCAATATCTTGTACTTTTCACTGAAATCACAAAGAATCCATTTAAAGGACAGGCAAAGCCCTTTCTAGTGGAGAGCAAATCATCAAACATATTGTGAAAGACTTGTACTTTGCTGGTGAACAGTGAACATCAACATACTACATTTGAGTGGTATTTTATTTTAAGAAAAAAAATGTTAGATCAATAAGGTATATAGTTCGAACAGTACTGGATGGATGTTATTCTTAGCCTATTAACATATGACTTTATTTTTAATGAATTAGTGCTCTGAGGCTCATGCCTGCCACCCTTCAAGCTTTATTTCTGGCTTTCTGTCTCTGTCTCTGTCTCTCTGTCTGTCTCTCTCACACAGATACTTTGTTTCAGTATCTCAGTACATTTAGAAAATTTAATCTCATGAAAAAAAATGAATATTTTAATTCCAAAGAAGCAACCATTTAAAAACACTTTAGACAAGATTGTTGTTTGTGAAAAAAGAATGATTTTTCAGTGATTTCAACTAATTACATATCTGTTTTATCATTGGGCTTTACTTGTTGCTTAGAAGAAAGTCACACTGAAGCTCTTAATTTCTTAGGCAAGGTCAGAATGAATGAAGGTCCTTTCTTATGTTTTTGAATCACAGATGGTATTAGCTCTACAAAGAGGCCAGAAGAACAAAATGCTATTCGATGTAACTTAAGAGGCATTGAGATGCCCACCAATATAAAACATTTCTTCCACAAGCTTGCCACAGTGCCTAAAACTGCATTGTAACTCCCTTGTTCCCATAGTAAAATTCCTTACCTCTCAGGAAGGCATTAAACTTAGAAGGGATAATATAATAGCTGGTATATTATTATATATTAGTTTATTTGATTAACTTCTTCACCTAGCAGAGGATAGAAACCTGAGAGGCTTGGGAGGTAGGACAGATAAGTTTTTGTGGGAGGAACAAATTTGTGCACTATTCTTAACAAAAAAATAAATTAATTAAAAGGAGAAGTAAAAGATTTAGAAAAGAAGGTGATTTCCACCTCAGTGCATTCCCATAATGGAAGGTCCTGCCTAAGTATTGAGGAAAAATAAACTATACCTTCTTCATACTTTTGCCAAGATGAATCCTGATCAATGCTACAGCTGTCTCTCGTTAAAAAAAAAAAAAAAAAAAAAATAGATAAAACGGGGCAGCTAGGTGGCGCAGTGGTTAGAGCACCAGCCCTGAAGTCAGGAGGACCTGAGTTCAAATGTGATCTCAGACACTTCCTAGCTGTGTGACCCTGGGCAAGTCACTTAACCCCAATTGCCTCAGCAAAAAGCAAAAAAAAAAAAAAAATAGATAAAACAACTTGATTTGCTTTTTTTAAAAAAACCATGGGAAAAAAAAAATTGGTTCCCTTGAATAATCAATGTCATCTGTATTTCCCCAATCCTCATACTGAAAACTCACATTACTTCATTCCTATCCCTGAGCAAAAGAACCTACAATTCTGAAATAAGCTAGTTTTCAATAGACTTCTGTTAACTACTTCTATTACTCCTATTTTGCCCTCTACTCTCCTGTATTAAGAAAAAAGTAGTTAATACTTAAAATACTCTTATACCACAGCTCTCTTTATTCTGGTTACCCATTTTCTTATATCAGTTTAATTCAATTCAACAAATATTTATTTCTCTGAAATAGAAAAGGCAATTATGAGGTAATACCTTCGGCTGACTATTCAAACACTTCAGTATAAGTGGAGAATGGCCCCATCCATTAGGAAAAGAATGGAGAAGAGAGGGATAGAAAGTCAAAGTGACAACTGAGGGACAATGAAAAGTAACCCAGATGGGTCCACCCAGATGAAAAATGGAAGAGAAAGGCAGACAGGGATGGGGAAAAGGAGGAAAAGAAAAGGAAAACCCTCAAAGTTAGTAAGGAAAGAAAGATCAAAGAAGTTAACATAAAGAAATTTATCCATAACAGAAATGTCAACATGCAAAAGAGACTGCCAAAGACCCAAGTAAGAAATCATACCAAAAAGAAAAGCATGAAACATCAAGAAAGGGAGCAAAGAGTGAGGAAGAAAAGGAGGGAGGAAGAGAAAAACAAAAGTAAAATGAAGAAAGTAAAAACATAGAAAAGAAGAATGTATGAGGGAAAGAAAAGGCATGTTATAGAAGGCAAGAAAATAACAACAATAATACAGAGAACTAAGGGAAAGAGAAGTCTGGAGAGGTGGGGGGAAACAGCAGGTGGAATACAAAGAGACTCCATGAAAGAAATCACAGCAAAAACAAGAGAAAGAAAGATTGGTGAAAAAAACATGGTAATAAACACTGCATTTAAACAACGCCCAGTACAAACAACACTTGTCACACTGAATTAGCAGGATGCTTCCTTAAGATTCTAGTAATAACAATTCTTTCAGAGTAACTAACTGCTCTCTGAAGGGAGAGGGGGGTGGTAAAGAGAGGTAGGGTTTTTTGGTTGTTGGTGTTGGTTTTGTTTTTTTGAATTCTGTAGCATTTCCTTTTGTTCTCCTTGACCCACAAGCATCAATGAGGCTTGCTGTTGAGGGGGTAGGGGATGCTAAGGAAATGTTGACTCAAGTCTTTCTGTGAGAAATTGTCCTTGGAAACCCCTTGCAAACTTCTCAACTCACAGGATCATTAGATCGGCTGCTGCTGTGATTCACAGAGGGCCCCAGTGAGAGAGTCTAGGCACCTGAAAAAGTGACCTGGAGCTTTTTTCGGAGATGCATTAGTCCAGAGCTGGAACGTTTGGACAGCTCCTTACGAAAGTTGGTTAAGACTTTGTGGGTGTCGTATTTCCCTATGTGGGTTTCCTTTTGGACTATAAGGCATGAACATTCTCTACCCTGTTGACCAAACAAACAAAAAAAATGGGCATGCATTCCCTCTCAGTTATCCATCTATGATCTTCCTTGGGGTCTCCTCAAACAGGGCAAAGCCGGCGCTGGACAACCCACCCGTTAAGTCCAAAGCACCAAAACTAAGAGGCTTCAGAAAGGGAAAGGGGTTGGTGACGGGGGCTGGGGTACAATTGCTTGGATCCGAACTCCTCCGATGTGTACTTACGTCGAGGAAGATAGACATTCCCTTGGACAGCTGCAGGGCAGAGCTGAGTTCCTCCGAAGAGTTATTGGAAGAAGGCGATGTCTCCTGGGAATCCTCCATTCTGTGGTACAGTTAGCACAGCAAATAGCCTGCAAGACCGGGGCTATGAAGAGTGCACCAGTGGGATCTAGACTTGGGGATGGGGCGGAGGCAACTGTTCACTATTCACTGCTGCAGCTGCTGCTGTTACTCCTGAGTATCAGTTGCTCCTTGTGCTGAGCTCTGCTGACAACAGTAGCTCACTTTTCAGCTCTCCCTCTCTCCCTCGCTTCTTCCCCCTCCCTCCCTCTGTCTCTCCCTGTCTTCCTCCCTCCCTTTTTGTCTTCCCCTTCTCCCTCCCTTCTTCCCTCTCTTTCTATCCCTCTCCCTCCCTTCCTCCCTCCCTCACTCCCTCTGTGTGTCTTTCTGTCTTTCTCCTTTCCTTCTTCCCTCCCTCCCTCTTCCTCTCTCTCTTCCCCCTACTCTCCCTCTCTCTCCCTCCATCTCTGTCTGTCTGTCTTGTCTATCTCTCTACTTCCCTTCCTCCCTCCCTCCCTCTCTGTCTTCCCCTTCTCCCTTTTTTCTTCCCTCCCCCCTTTCTCTTCCTCCCTCCATTTATTTTCTCTCTCCCTCTCCTCTCCTCTCCTCTGTTCTCCTCTCCTCTCCTCTTCTGTCTTCTCCTCTCCTCTTCTCTCTTCTTCTTCCTTCCTCTCCTTCTACTCTTCCCAGCATTTTCCCCTTCCTTTGCTTTAGGGGTCTGTGTTATTTTCATTGACTCAGAAACATGAATCTTTCTCACACAATCTTATCTGACTCCCAAGGGGTGATCCCTAGTCAAACTAGGAGAAAAGCCCCATTAGCTAATTCCTTGCCCTCTTTCCAATCCCTTTTGGTTGTTCAGTTTTTTAAGCAATGTTCTACCCTTCGTGACCCAATTTTTGGGTGGTTTCTTGACAGATGCTGGAGTGGTTTGTCATTTCCTTCTCCAGCTCATTTTATAGTTGAGTAATTGAGGCAAGCAGGGTTAAGTGACTTGCCTAGGATCACACAGCTAGTAAGTATCTGAAACCAGATTTGAACTCAGAAAGATCTTCCTGAAGTCTTGCCTGATCTCAAGAACAGTATTCTCTCCACTGTGTCCTCTTCCAGTCCCTATTTCTATTAGATAAGGTATTTGTCTGGAACCAGTCCTGAAGAGCAATGGTTTAAAGAAGGAAGAATATGTTTGTTTCTATGCATTTAATGCACATAATAAAGATGTTTGTGGCAAAACTGATTTTAGTACTAAAGGAAAGTAGGGGAGGATTTGTTATTGCTCTTAAGCATCTCATTTTTTCTTTTCCTTTTTTACTCCTAGGATTTGGTCAAAACAGGTAGTAAGCATCAGAGGCAGGATTTGAACTCAGGACCTTTAACTTAAGAGTCAACACTCTTTCCTTTGACCAAGATGAGACTTGTGTCTTTTATAGTATACTGGTTTTCTTCTTTAGATGAACTGGATATGAATGACATGTTACATCAGATTATAGCTACTTTATCAGAGTCATGATGACCATATATGTCTTATTACACTGTTTGACAGAACATTCATTGGACTAAATGGCATTTTTTTTGTCTCTTCCAACTCTAAAGTTTAATGATTCTGGGACTCTCTTCTTTCAGCTTAGAGAAACTGTCAGGTTGTATTTTTTCAAAAATATTACTAATAAGATGTCATATCATCCCAAATTCATGAATTAATTTCTCTCTAGATATCAACTTCCATCTTAGTATGCAAAATTATTAAGTAGAGGCATTGTACCAGGCACAAAGAGGAATAGGAGACATATTTGCCCTCTAGGAGTTTAAAATTGAATAAAGGAGACAGCAAGACAATGATACATGATTGGTATCAAAGAAGCACAAAAGATCTAAAAAGAATAATGATAGGATTTAGAGCTGGAAGAGATATCAGAGACCATCTAGTCTAACTTCCTTATTATACAAAGGAGGAAATTGAAGCTCAAAGAGGGGTTATGTCTTATATAACTCTGGCAGAAAGTAGAATCAGGATTCAAACCTAGGTCCTACAAATAAAAAATCAATGCATGCTATAGTATATCAAAGTGAAAACATATTTAATTGGATTGATCTACATTTGGAGTATTGTGTTCAGTTAAGTGCCCCACAGATTGGAAGGGTAATATCCAGCCTGGAGTCTGACAAGAGAAGGGTTAGACAATATTGGGAGGAGTTGGAAAAATGTAAACATTTCTTGTCACCAAGGAGCATTTACTACATAGGAAAAAGAAAATTTAATGAGGTCATGAAAGATGGCTTCAAATACATGAAGGATTCTCAGTTGGAAGAGTAAGTAGACTTCTTGTTTGAAAGTATGGAATCAAGCACCAGCCCTGAAGTCAGGAATTCTTGAGTTCAAATCTGGTCTCAGACACTTAATATTTCCTGGCTATGTGACCCTGGGCAAGTCACTTAACCCCAATTACCTCAGCAAAAATAAAAGAGAAAAAGAAAAAAAGAAAGTATGGAATCAATTTATGGAAGTTACAGGACAATCAGGTGGCACAATGAATAGATGATCACTATGAATTCTTTTTCCTTCAAATTGTCTTATGTTTAATTTTTTTTTTTTTGCTGGTTTGCTAAATCCATCCAACAGAAATGTGTTTCTTGAAGCTAAGGATCATTTATTTATTTATTTTGCATAATCTGATGTGTAGCACAATGTCTTTTACTTATAGGAGAGTCTTCACAAATCTTTACTAAATTAAATTCAATTGATTCTTCTAGAATGGGTAGAATTCTAATAAGTGGTTATAGAAGAGAATATCTGAGAAAATGGATATTCAATGGGAATAAAATCATATAATGAAAAAAGATTCATGAGCAAGAAAGATCAGGGATTATTCAGGGAATACCAAATATTTCATTTTGGGGATTACATAATCTGGGTTATATCTTTTTTATGTTACTCCTGCTTAAAACTATTAAGTGGTTCCTTAATTAAGTGATATTAATTAATATTAAACAATATCAGAATATCAGAATGTCCTGGCTTTTCATTCACGATCTTTCATGATCTTCTCCTGATGTGTTCTATATACCAACTAAATGGCATTATACCCTTTTCCTCAAGTATTCCTTGTACATTTTTCACCTTCCTACCAATGTCCACACTCTTCCCAAACTTGGAATATTCTTTCAGCCACTTTACCTGTTGTATACCTATCCAGTCATTATATTCCAGTTCAAATGCCACTTCTTCTATGAAACCTTTTATTTATTATTATATAGTACAATTATTGTCATTTAAATATTATATTCTCCTATCCTGGAAAGTAAGAATATCGTCTTGTCTTTTCTAGTATCCAGTACAATATTTTGCATAAAGTAGGTCATTAAAAATTTGTTGAACTGAAGTAAAATGAATTGAATTTAATAGTACTACACAAGTAGAGAAGGATCAGAAAGTCTTGATTGTTCCCCATACATAAGATAGGTAAGAATAGAGATACCCTTTAAACCAGGTCTACATTTCAATGGTATAGGAAACTCCCTCTATCAATGTATATTGTATTGTGAATTATGCTCTGAGGTATTTGGGGCAATTAGAGATTATGCTATTTGTCCATGGTCATACAATTATTAAAGGATGATTGATTTAGGCCTAGAACGAAAAGAGGCCATTAAGTCCAATCCCCTAATTTTATTTAAATGGCTCTGAAAAAGAAATTTATCTTCAAAGAGGGGAACTAAAAGCTAATAAATGTGAGACAAGAGTTGAATTTAGATTTTCCTTCCTTTGAGTGTAGTGCTTTATCTATACTCTCTTGCTACTTCTCATCATTGGGTTGTTGTAGTGGTCATTTGATAATATGAGAACCAGATTTATAACTCTTAAAGTGCTTTTTAAGCACTCTGGGTACTACATTAATCATCTATGTTTTCAACCCAGTCAATGAATGTCAGAGGGAAGTCTTGAACCTTGGTCTCATTGATTCCAAACTTAGTTCTCCAATCATTGTGCAATGGCGCACCTTTCCATATGATATGTGAATTATGTGTGTGTCTGTGCAGGCATATATCAACACATATGTGTGTCCATCTATAAATAATGCATATATAACATATATATCTATATGTACATTCTATATATATACATATATCTATAAATAACATAAGTATATGCACATTTATATATTTGCTACTTGCCACAGTGGCTTCAAATGTTAGTTGTGTGATCCTGGATAAATCATTTAACCTTTGTTTGCCTAAACTGCCTCATATATAAAATGGAAGTAATTATAGCAATTACCTTTCAGGTTGTTGTGAGAATCAAATAACTGTTAAGCACTTGCTACCATGGCTGACATATAGTAAGCAAGTTAACCCACACAAGACACATACAACATACAAACACATTATATTAATATATGCATAGATAATAGTTAACTTGCTTACTATTATATATATGTACATGTGTATATATTTTTCTCTATATATTATGTGTATGCTAATTTTTTTAGTCATGTCCAACTCTTCATGATCCCATTTGGGGTTTTCTTGGCAAAGATACCACTATTTCTGTCTCCAGATAATTTAACAGATGAAGAACCTGATACAAATAGGGAGAAGTGGCTTATCCAGGGTCGCACAGCTAGTGAGTGTAAGAAACCAGAACTGAACTGAAAAAGATGAGTCTTTCTGACTCCACTGTGCCATCTAGCTGGTATATAAATATACATACATATATAAATATATGTGTGTATGTATATATACACACACAAATATACACACATAAATATGTGTGTGAATGTATATATACTCATACATATCTATGAATATAGATACTATAGATATATATGTCTTAGATGTGTTTGTATGTGTGTTTTCTCTCTATGTATATATATCCACATGCCATATGAAGAAGAGCACCATTGCAAAGTGATTGGAAAACTAAATTTGGAATCATTAGATTTCCCTCTGACAATCCCTGGCTAAGCTGCAAACATGGAGTATGTAAAATACTTAAGGAGCACTTTAAAGATTGCAAATTTAAATTACCTCTGCAACACTCCAATGATGAGAAGCAGCAGTGTAGTAGAAAGAGCACTGCACTCAGGGTAAGGAAGACCTGAATTAAAATCTTTCCTTACTCATGTATTATGTGTTGTTGTTTGTCCTTTGCTCTTAAAGGGATCCATAGTTATCAGGGAGGTGATGCTGTGACACACAAATAAATTGGATTTAAGTGAGGGAGAGATGTGCAAGGTCACCTGCCTCACTTTTCCCTCCAGAGCCATCTGGGTCCAGTGGCAAGTTATAGATCAGGAGGACTGGAGATGGCCCTGGATGCAGTGGGAGACCCTGGCCTTTTTTAAACTAAGATCTTCAACAATCCTCAGTTTGACTGAAGCCATACCTAGTGATTAAGTCAATTGAGACAAAAAAAAATCTCCTCTTTCACCTAGTCCAAGCTTCTCCCAAAATAAAGACCCAACTTTTAAATTCTAACATTCTTTCAATGATGTATGACTGTGAGTCACAGAAAACAACAGGATTCAAACAATTGAAATTGAGGGCTAGCTAAAAGTCCATAGAGAAATTACAATTTATGTTAAAATTTATGAAGGACTAATGTCAATATCATCAAAGAAATGTGTGATCAGAAAAGATAATAAGATGGACACATGAAGAAATGAGAGAATAAGCAGTGGACAGACCACGATCACTTTAAAACTTGAGGAAAGACCCTAGCTCTTTGGTGAACTCTTTGTGGATAATTCATGAAAGGATATAGATAAGAGGCACCAGCTAGGTGGTATTAGTTCTATGGTGCTGGAAAAGTCTCTTCAATTATTTGAACTTCACTTATCTATGAATGAATGGGTTGAATTCAACAGGTACTAAAATCATTTCTAGTTCTAAATTTATTTGTACACATTTAATCACTAACATTCTGTGTGTGTGTGTATACATATATATATATACATATATATATGTATACACACACACAGAATGTTAGTATGTGCATCTCTTTCCTCCATCCTTCTCTCTCCTCTTTTTCTCTGTCTGTCTCTGTCTCTCTGTCTGTCTCTGTCTCTCTTCTCCTCCATCTATATATAGAACTTTTATTTTTGCTTCAATGTACTAACATTTTTTCTTGCCTTGTTTCTAGGAATTAAAACGTGGTTTATGAGGAAGATTTAAGACTTCATTTTTTTCCTTGAAAGACCAAAACTTATTTTATTTGTTTAATATTTTCCCCAATTACATTCAAAACAAAAATATATATATTTGTTTCTAAAATTCTTGATTTCTAGGTTGTCTCTCTTATTGCCATCCACAATTAAGAAACCACTTGTGAAATTATGCAAAACATTTCCATAAAAGTCAGATTGTGAAAAAAATCGATCTCCCACCCTAATGAAAATAAAAACCCTCAAGAAAAAGTAAGTTGGAGAGAGAAAGAGAGGAGAGAGAGAGAGAGAGAGAGAGAGAGAGAGAGAGAGAGAGAGAGAGAGAGAGAGAATATGCTTCATTCTGTATTAACCAATCAGTTCCTTCTCTGGATATGGATAGGATTTATCATCATAAGTCCTTCAGAGTAATCATGGATGCTTATACCACTGATAATAGCAAAGTCATTCACAGCTAGTCATCCTGGAACATTGCTTACTTTGTATTCAATACATTTCACTTTGCTTGAGTTCATGGAGGATTTTCCAGGGTTTTTTTTTTCTTTCTGAGAGCATCCTGCTCATCATTTCTCATAGAACAATAATATTCCATCAAACACATGCCACAAACACATATTATTGAACCATTTCCCAACTGATTGATATCTCCTCAATTTCCAAATTTTTGCCCTGAGAAGAGAGCTGCTGTGAATAATTTTTGCAATATAGGTCACTTTTCTTTTATCTTTTGAATCTCTTTTGGTATTCATGCCAAGTAGTGGTATTATTATGTCAAAAGATATGCATGAATTTATAGACCTTTGGGCATAGATCATATCATTGGATCATTTATCAATTGGGGCATGGCTCTTATTTTTTTTATATATCTTACTCAGTTCCTTCTATGTTTGAAAGATGAGGCCTTATCAGAGAAACTTGCTTCAAAATTCTTTTTACAATTATTATTGTTAACTATTCCTCCCATTTATTCTCTCCTTTCACCCTGTCCTTCCTCAAAAGTGTTTTGGTACTGATCACTCCTTCCCCCATTATGCCCTTTTTATTATCACCCTCACTTCCTTCCCATACCCCATTCCCTTTCTATTTTCCTACAGGGTAAGACAGATTTCTTTACCCCTATTGAATATGTATGTTATTTCCTCTTTGAGTCAATTCTGATAAGAGTAAGGTTCACTTTCTCCTCCCCTCCCCACCCCTTTTCCTCCATTTATACAACTCTTTAGAAGAAAAGAATCATCCATATTTAAAGTAGGAGCACATCATACTATTTTATTTATTTATTTATTTTTAAAGCTTTTTATTTTCAAAACATATGCACGGATAATTTTTCAACAATGATCCTTGCATAGCTTTGTGTTTCAGATTTTCCTTTTCTTTGCTCCACCCCCTCAAGATGGCAAGCAATTGAATATATGTTATACATGTTAAAATATATGTTAAATCCAATATATGTAAATATATTTATATGATTCTCTTCCTGCACAAGAAAAACATGATACTATTTTAATGATGGCATTTGCCACTAATGTAAATAGAGTCTAATAAATGTAGGGATTTTAAAATAATATCTCCATTACAAATTATATAATTTAAGATGAAGAAATTCAGCATCTTGAGACTACTGAAAAGTTGATTATTTTTAGTTTTAATTTTTTTCTTTCTTTTTTTTTTTACAGTCACTGGTTTTGCTAATTCTTTCTAAATGTTAGTTCAGTTGGCAAAATCTGCTCTGTATATACTTCTAACTAGGTAAAGTGCAGTTAGGGAGGATATGGAAAAGGACTCATTATTATGCTGTTAGCTTATTGAGAATTCTCACAAGAGTAATTCAGTCTGTAAATTGCTTTAGTAATTTAGCCTCTTTTGAAAGCTTTCCCAAAGGTATAAATAAAATTATATATTTTATGTTGTACTTATACATGATGGAATCCTTTTACCTCAGCAACATAGTAATGGAGAGAAAGACCATGTAATAAATCCACTACCAAATAATTCTGAGAGATTTATTATTTAGGGATTGAAAATTCCAATTGATGTTCAGTGTCATGATTATGATGTACCCTTCAATTGTTTTCTAGGTAGAATGAAATTCATTCAGCATTATTATCACATTTTAGAGTTGAGGCAGATAGAGGCAAAAGAAGAAGGAGCTGTCAGACAGTTGAAAGTTAATATAAGAAAGAGCAATAAAGCCACAAAAGGGGTAAAAAAAAAATGAGCACTAAGAAAAAGACCATCTTAATGTGGGATAGAATGACTAGATATTGCACTGAGGATAAACAAGTGAGAAGGAGACACAGGGGGAAACGGAAGAATATGAGATTGTGATAAAATAAAAGCATTTTTGAGTTTTGAACCATAGAATTAGAGCAATTACCTTGGTAAGATCAAGAATATGACCATCTCTGAGTGTAGGCTAATAATCAGCTTGGAAGCTTGTTCCAGCTAGCTTCAGCACAATCCTATTGGGACTAAGGTAAATGGAGATGGGAAAAGAGAGAGAGAAATGAAAGGAATGTTTTGGTGAAGTAGCCTCCCAAAGATCAGAAGAGGGAAGAGCTTGCCAGTCATAAAATGGGTAAGTACCTCTGAGGGAGGATACCCATATGCAAGAATCTTGGGATTGTTATAGGTATATATACTGAGACTGAGAAGTTTAAGTGACTTTCCCAGGATCACACCCAGCTGATGATCAGCCAATAAACATTTATTAAGCATTTGCTATGTGCATAATAAATATAATATTTAGCATTATAATATTGTTCATGACAGAAATATATCTTTGAATGTCAGTATTAAAATTATTTGTTATTATGTCATTTTCATTCATGTCCAAACCTCCATGATCCCATTTGGATTTTATCTGGCAAAGATATTGGAGCAGTTTATCACTTACTTTTCCAGTTTATTTTACAGATGAGGAAACTGAGGCAAACAGGGCTAAGTGACTTGCCCAGGGTTACACAGCTAGTAAAGCCAGACTTGAACTCTAGTACTCCTGATTCCAGGGACAGCTTCTCTCTCCACTGAGCCACCTAATTGCTCACATGATTCTTTCCTAGTTCAAAAAGCCTTTTCATGTAACACATCAAAACCTCACAACTCAATTAGGGGAGGTATTAATTATCTTCATTTTATATATAAAGAGACTGAGGTTCAGAGAATTAACTAACATACTTAAATTCACATATATAGTAGTGGCAGACCTGAGGCCTCCTAACTCCAAATCTAGGGCTCAAGCCATTTTAACCAGATTTTTCTGAGATGACCCTTTTATATAAATAAGTGAATAGTTAGTATGAAAAATTCTAATGTATATACATTCTAGTTGTCTTAAATTGCAGCAGTAGGATATAACAACAAAAAGTTACTGATCACCTACTACATGGAGACTGTTGTGCTAGATGCTAGGAAAACAAATATCAATTTCTGCTATTATGGAACTTCTAATCTACTAACACAATAAAACACAAATACAGATAGTGATGGTGGGGATATAAGAAGTTTCCCCCAAAAATCCCCAGAGATGAAGGTAGGCGAAAAGGGAAAGGGAGCACATTCAGGGCTCAAGGATGCTACCTCAAAAAAATCAGTAAATAATTAGAAATGTAAAAGAGAGATAATCAAGGACAATCTCAATGAAGACAGGTGAATGGTCACAGTTCAGACAAATTATGAAGAAAGAAAAAGAAAAAGTAATTCAGTTTTAAATATATTGAATTTGAGATGCTGTTGGATATCTACGAACCCCTCCTTTTTCCTAAACCATGAGAATTCAGAGCTGAAAGAGCAGTCTAGATTACCTATAGCAACTTCTTTAAAGATAAATGGAGCTGATTCCCAGGGAGGTCAAGATATTTTTCTAGATTCACACAGATAATTTAGCACAGGGTCAAAATTAAAACTTAAGTCTCTTGGATTTCACTTCATTCCTTTTCCCACTACACTAAGCTTCCTTTTCATGCTTTGAGATTCAGTCTTGTGTTAAGAGACAGCATTGTGAATTAATTATAGACATATCTTTAGAGCAAAATTTAAGTCATATCTCCAACACAGGCTGGCTCAGTGAAAGCCATATAATTGATCAATGATCTAAGCAACTCTCTTTAGATTTTAGGTTGCAGAGAAACTTCAACCTGTACTGGGAGAGGGAATGAGATAATTTTTTTTTATAAGTCCATTCAGTTCTTCAAGAAGAATGCCTTGACCGAGAAACAGTCATGAAGAGGCTAGGGCATCTATACTCCAGAAAGGTTAATATGATGTTGCTTGGAGTAGGGAAGTAAAAAATACAAGCCATCATAAAGCCAAAATGAGCCAACATAGAACTAGGGAAAGAGACCTTCTTGTATAATGCAATGGAAAACTGTTCCTCTACAACAGGGATTAATGGCTTGTTTCTTTAAAATAGAAAAAAGAATGCAATGAACAAAAAAAATTAATTGACCAATTGCAAAAGAAGCTAAAAAAAAGTAACTGAAGAAAATAATACACTAAAAATTAGAATTGAACAAATGGAAGTAAATGACTCAATAAGACTTCAACAAGTTGGTGCAGTGGATAGAGCACCAGTCCTGATGTCAGGAGGACTTGAGTTCAAATTTGATCTCAGACATTTAATACTTCCTACCTGTGTGACCCTGGGCAAATCATTTAACCCCAATTGTCTCATCAAAAAAAAAATTGATGACTATTTCTATATGATCAGTTTCCTTGTAATCGTGTATATTTTATTTTGTGAATTTACAAATGTTATTCTGAAGAATCCATAGGTTTCATCATATTGCCAAAAGGGTGCCTAACACACAAAAAAAACCCTCCTGTGTCTAATATAGGAGACAACTTGCATGTGATGGCAGAAGTCCTAAGAATAACAACAAAAACAAAAAGGAAGCCTAGGGAAATATTGGCACTTTACTCTGGAGATACATTTTGAGTTATAATCACATTCTAATAAAACAGGGACTCTACAAGATTTTTTTTTCCACCTTTTTGTGAACTTTAATGTAATTCATCTGCTTTTCTTAATCTCTACATCTGTTCATCCTTCAAGCCTTATGAACCCTCATGCTTGTAAGGGTAGTCAGTAAACATATCTAGGGTTAGAGATGTTAGATAGTGAAATATTATGGTTATCTTGAGAGAAGAAATAAAAATTTATAAGTTTCCCCAAAGTATAGTCAGATTCTTTATATCAGAAAGGAGCTTCCAACAAAGGTTGTGTATAATTTTTTACCTATGGTAATTTAAATTGTTCTATAGTGATATAAAAGGCTACAATCACCAAAAGTATGTTCTTTTCCTTAACAGTTTTACAAATATGTTTCTAGAGAAATTGATGGGACAATATGTTTTCTCTTTAAAGTTTGTGCTTTGCTACTTTCTATTGGAAAAAAAATGTCTAGATTTAACTGAAAAATAATGTGTGAAAGGGTTTTCAAAAGTATTAAGTATCTAGCTGTATTAGACCTAAAACTATATTATAAAGCAGCAGTCATCAAAACCATTTTGATACTGGCTAAGAAATAGAGTAGATCAGTGTAAAAGGTTGGGCTCATAAGACACAAAAGTCAATAACTACAGTAATCTGTTGTTTAATAAACCCAAAGACTTCAGCTTCTGAGATAAGAATTCACTATTTGACAAAAATTGCTGTGAAAATTAAAAAATAGGAGCCAAGATGGCAGAGAGCAGATATGACTCTCTGTGACCTCTTCCAACCTTTTCTCAAAACAATAGTAGATTAAGCCTCTAACCTGGTTTTGGAGTCAAAGAACCCACAAATATGTGGAGTCCAACACATTCCCAAAAGTTATCTTGGAAGAACTTCAGAACAGTCTGTTTCAGTTGGGCAGGGGGACAGTGTGCTGAGCCCAGTGAGCACAGGGAGACAGGGTAGGAAGGCAGGCTGGGCCGGGACTCAGAGTGTGGCAGTTTCTAAGCACCTGGAAAGCTTCTGTCATCCTCTTAGACCACACTTTCCTGGTTGCAAGCAGGTTTTTGGGCAGATTTGCCTTTTGTAAAAGATAAATTGTACAATGCTGAGAATGCAGGACCTGGCCCCAATTACCCAGCACTACAAATCAATCAGCAGAACTGCCCCAGGACAAATTAAAGCAACTGTCACTCCTTTGCTTTGAACAGACCTCAAGCTTTAAAAAAATGAATAAAAACAAAAAAAGAACCCTCACCATAGACAACTTTTATGGAGAGAGAGAAAAACAGACCTCAAATCTTGAGGTTCCTAAAGGTAAAGTAATTCCAGATAAAGCCCCAAAGAGAGACATAAGCTGGTCCCCATTTCACAAGGCTTTCCTGGAAGATTGTATAAAGAATCTTAAAAGAGAGTTGGAAGAAAAATGGGGAAATGAAATGAGATCATTGCAAGAAGGGATGGGAAAAAAATGGAAAAAGAATGCAATGAACAAAAAAATTTAATTGACCAATTGCAAAAGGTGCTTAAAAAAAACTGAAGAAAATAATACACTAAAAATTAGAATTGAACAAATGGAAGTAAATGACTCAATAAGACTTTAAGAATCAAACAAAAACAAAAAATGAAAAAATAGAAGAAAATATGAAATATCTCCTAGGAAAAACAACTGACCTGGGAAATAGATCTAGGAGAGACAGTCTAAGGATTAATGGACTTTCTGAAAGCCATGATGAAAAAAAGAACTTAGACATTGTATTACAGGAAATCATAAAAGAAAACTGCCCTGATATTTTAGAATCAGAAAGTAAAACAGCTATTGAAAGAATCCACCAATCACCTCCTGAAAGAAATCCCAAAATTAAATCCCCAAGGAATATTATGGCTAAAACTAAATTTCAGAACTATCATATCAAGGAAAAGATATTTCAAGTAGCCAGAAAGAAACAATTTAAATACCGATGGGGCCACAATTATTATTGATTAGATAAATGCAAATTAAGACAATTCTGAGGTATCACTACATACCTCTCAGATTTTTAAAGAGGACAGGAATAGATGATAAATGCTGGAGGGGATGTGGGAAAACTGGGATACTAACACATTGTTGGTGGAGTTGTAAACTGATCCAACCATTCTGGAGAGCAATTTGGAACTATGCCCAAAGGGCTATCAAACTGTGCTTACCCTTTGATGCAGCAGTGTCTATACTGGATCTGTATCCCAAAGAGATCTTAAAGGGGGGAAAAGAATCCACATATGCAAAAATGTTTGTACAGCCCTTTTTTGTAGTGGCAAGGAATTGGAAACTGAGTGAATGTCCATCAGATGGAGAATGGCTGAATAAATTATGGTATATGAATGTTATGGAATATTATTGTTCTGTAAGAAACACTTAGCAAGATGATTTCAGAGAAGCCTGAAGAAACTTACATGAACTGATGTTAAGTAAAGTGAGTAGGACCAAGAGAACATTGTATATAGCAACAACAAGATTATGTGATTAACTTGACTTGACTCTTTTCAACAATGAGATGATTCAGGTCAATTTTAATAGACCTGTAATGGGGAGAGTCATCTGCATCCACAAAGAGGATTATGGGGACTGAATGTATATCAGAACATAGTATTTTCATCTTTTTTGTTGTTTTTTGCTTGCTTTTTTTCTTCATTTTTTTTCCTTTTTGACTTGGTTTTTCTTGTGCAGCATGATAAAATTGGAAATATATTTAGAAGAATTGCATATGTTTAATCTATATTGAATTACTTGCTATCTAGGGGAGGAAGTTGGGGGGAAGGGAGGGAGAAAAATTTGGAGCACTAAGTTTTGCAAGGGTGAATGTTGGAAACTATCTTTGCATGTATTTTGAAAATAAAAAGCCATTAAATTTTTTTTTAAAAAATTCTAAGTGTGCAACCAAAGGGAAATGTCTTTTTGAAAATTGCTTTATAGAGTCTATTGGGTCTGGCTATGAATGGTAATATAATCATTTTCCTTTTCTGCATGTCTTTCATGAGCACTAAATTTTCACTTAAGAAAAAAAAAGCAGTTACATCATAACATGCATACAAATGGCAAGAAAATAAAAGTGACCAGCTTGTTTTAATGATCTTGTATTTCTGTTTGACAAGTCATTAGAGAAAATAAAGTATGCTTCTAGCATATAAAATACTAATTGTTATCAGTATATAATGACTCCTGAAAAGATAGGGATTGATTAAATTTAAGAATGTTCTATTAATGCCTGTGTTTATATAACTTTTCTTTCCCAATTTGATATTTCACATTCTCCATGGAATTGTCTTTTATTTCATAAAAAATTTAGCAAAAACAATCAATACAATAAATATTGCCATTGTATGCAGCATTTTATTTCTGTAGTCTCTCATCCTCCAGCAAGTGTTTCATCATCTGTTTTTCAGGGCCAAAATTGGTCAGTAAAATTAGAATTAAATTGTCTTTCAGTGCTGTTTCATTTTATATTGTATATTACAATGTATGGTTACTACGTAACCATAGTGTATATTGCTCTCTTGGTTCATTATGCATCAGATCATACAGATTTTCCCATGCTTTCCTGGCTTCCTCATATTCATTAATTTTTTTTAAGGCACAATATAATATCCTATTCCATTCATACACCACAATTTATTCAGTCAATCTCCCAGTCAGTGAACATCTACTTTGTTTCTAAAGGGGTAAAGGAAGAATACACTGGGGAATGTTTGCTGGAATCCTTAGGCATCCATCTTATATCATCCTGATCTCCTAGGCAACACCTCCAGGAGGTAAACAGCAGTAAACATTAAACAGTCAAACATTTCCTTAGTACTTGTACAAGGTGTTTCCAAGACATGTACATATCCTGATGCTAAAATATTTCAGTTATTCTTAAAACTAAATAACTTTTTAAAATTTAGAGTGAACAAATTGCATTAGTATACATAGAATCAGAATATGACAGATTTACAGATGATTTTGTGATAGGTATCAATGGAATAAAATATATCCAATTAATCAATAAGCAAACATTTTCTAAATACCTTCTATGTGCTAGTTCATGGCATTGATGATACAAAAACCAAAGTTAAATATTTTATCAGGGAACAACACAAATATATATATGTAAGTATGAAGAGTATTTAGTGCCATTTTAAGTTTAAATACATTTTAAAAGTTTTATGTATTTAAACTTTAGTAACTTAAAACTGCACTAGGACTTTTAGGATACCTTATATTATAAATCACAGAAAAAAATAAATATGAGGTAATTTTGAGAGACAAGGTACTGATAACATGCTGTTAGTGGGGGAAGGGGACAGAATACAAAAAGGTTCTCCACAGAATTTGGCATTTGAACTAAATCTTGAAAAGAACTAAGCAAAAAACACAAAACAAAACAAAAAACAAAACAAAAAAAAGCAAAACTACGCTCAAAAAGTTTTCATGGGAAGTATAGAGAGGAGTAAATAGAACATATATAAATACTTATGAATACATACAAAATAAATATATTAGGGAAGTAGGGCACTAATCGTTGTGAAAGGATGGGATTAGTGGATACTTTGTGTTGAAGATAATACTTTACCTGGATACTATAAGCAAAGAAGGATTGTATGAGGTAAAAGTAAGCAGGGAGTACACATTAGGTTTGAGAGAAATGAGTGCAAAAGCACAGAATTAGGAAATGAAGATCTATGTAAAGAATGAAGAGAAAACCATTTTTACTGGGCTATAAACTATGGAAGAGAAAGCTGGGGAATGTCAAAGCCATATTGAAAAGGACTTTATAAGTCAACCAGATTTTACATTTTATTTTATTATTTTTGGTTTTTAAATTTGACTTTTTTCCATTAAAAAACCCTCTATTTTTCTTCCTCATGAGTCTTCCTGTCCTTATTAAGAAAAAAAAGCAAAAATAAAACCTTTGTAATAAATATGCATAGTCAAGCAAAAGTTCTATATTGGACATGTCTAAAAATGTATGTCTCATTCTAGAAATTAATTCTAACATCTTCAGCTCTCAGATCTATCAAGAAGTAGATAGCATGTTTCTTCATGAACTTTTTGGAGTTGTTGATCATTATTGCATTGGTTAAAGTACTTGTATCTTTCAAAATTGTTTATCTTGATAATGCTGTTATATAAATCGTTGTCCTGGTTCTATTCTCTTTAATTTCTAATAAATTCATATTTGTTCTTCTGTTCCCCAGTTAAAGGACACTAGATTGGTTTCCAGTTCTTTGTCACTGCAAGGGAAAAAAAGAATTGTGATGAATATTTTTATACATTTGAGTTATTTTCATCCATCTTTGATCTCTATGGGGAATATGAAACATAGTGGTATTAATGAATCAAAATGGTATATATAGAGTTAATAACTCTTGAGGAATGGGTCTAAACTATTTCCAATAAATGGACCAACTCATAGTTCCTATTTCATTTTAGTCCCTCCAATATTTGTAATTTTTATTGTTTGTCATCTTTGCCGACTGATAGATGCTTTTCTTCATATTAGTGACTTAGAACTTTTTTCAGATTGTTATTAATAACTCCTTTGAGAGCTACCTATTCATCTCTTTTAAACAATTATAAGTTCAGGAATGTTTCCTTCTTAAACAGCTAAATAAATTTTTTATCTATTTCTTTTCTAATTTTACTTGAATTGTTTTTGAATATATTAATATTTATTTATTATAGCTTTAATTTAATTTAAGTTGCATTGTATAACAGTTACCACTCTGACCTCAACTTTCTGACGGCTATACTATTATATTTCATTTCTTTTCTAGAGTTCTTCAGAACTCTTTAAAAAATTTATTTAGTATTTTATTTTTCCCCAAAATATACCTAAAAACAGTTTCTTATATATGTATATATTTAATTTTGGCTTCTGAATTTTCTTCTGCCCTCCACTTGCCCATCACTGGGAGGGCAAACAGTTTGGTATAGGTTATATACATGTAGACATGCAAAACATATTTCTATATTAGTCATGCTCTAAAAGAAAACCCATACACACAAAAAAAGAAAAAGCAAGTAGAAAAAATATGATTTGAAATATATTCAAACTCCATTAGATCTCTTTCTTAAGTTGGGTAGCATTTGTCATTATAAGTTCGTCAGAATTATCTTGTGATGTCTTGATCATTGTCTTGATGAGAATAGCTAAGTTATTCACAACTGATCATCATAAAATAGCATTGTTAACTGTGTACAATGTTCTCCTGGTTTTGCTCATTTCATTTTGCATCAATTCATGTAAGTCTTTCCAGGCTTTTCTGAGAGCATACTGTTCACCATTTATTATATCACAACAGTATTCCATCACAATTACGTACTATCACTGGATTAGTCATTCCCCAACTGATGGGCATCCCCTTAGTTTCTGATTTTTGCCACCACAAAAAGAGCAGCTATAAATGTTTTTGTAAATTGAGGCTTTTTTCCTTTTTCTTTGATATCATGGAGTTATAGACATTAATGGAACTGCTTGGTCAAAGGGCATGTATTTTTTTGTAATTTTTTAGATATTATTTCAAACTGCTCTTCAGAATTAGCTGACAACTCTACCAATACTATATTAATGCCTCATTTTTTCTACATCATCTTCAACATTTGCCATTTTCCTTTTCTGTCATATGAATCAATCTTATAGGTATGAGGTGATACCCCCCAAATTGTTTTAATTTACATTTCTCTAATCAACAGTTGTTTATAGGATTTTTGCATATGCCTATAGCTAATCTTGGTTACTATGTCTGAAAACTGCATTTTCATATCCTTTGACAACTTATCAGTTGGAGAATGGCTTTTATTTTTACAGATTTGACTCAGTTTTCTATATATTTGAGAAATTAAGCTTTTTCTGAGACAGTAAAAAATTGCAATTATGATTATTAAGTGTATTTCTCTCCATCCTATTTCTCTGTTTATTTTACTCTTTTCTTTCATCCAGCCCATTCTCAAAAGTATTTTGCTTCTGACTACTTTCCCATTATCTCTCCCTTCTATCAGCAACATCCCTTTTTATTCCCTTCCCCTCCTACTTCTCTGTAGGTTAAAATAGATTTTTATACCCAACTGCATATGTATGTTATTCCCTCTGAGCCAATTCCAATGAAATTAAGGTTCACATGTTCCCCTCATCATCATCTATATCCCCTCAACCTCCTACCACAGTAAAAGCTTTTATGTACCTCTTTTATGTGAAATAACTTACCACATTCTATCTCTTCCTTTCTCCTCCTCCCAGTACATTCCTCCTCCTTACCCCTTATTTTTAAGATATCACCACATCAGCTCATATATGTGCCCTCTGTCTACATATACTCCTAATTGCCCTAATAATGAGAAAGTTCTCAAGAGATATAATATTGTTTTCCTATGTAGGAATACGGCTGCATGCAGTATTTTCCCCTTGTATTTAAATTTAAATTTTACATTCTGATTCTAGACTATGAGGACAATTTTCCTTGATAATTTTTTGAAAGATGATGTCAAAATTTTTTTTCTGATCATGGCTTTTAAGTAGTCCAAAAATTCTTAAATTATCCTCCCTTGATCTGTTTTCCAGATCAATTGTTTTTCTACTGACATATTTCCCAGGTTTTTCTATCATTTCATTCTTTTGCTTTTATTGTATTGCTTCTTGATCTCATAGAGTCATTGGTTTCCACTGGTCCATTTCTTCTAATTTCTTTCTAATTTTAAAGGAAATATTTTCTTCAATAAGCTTTTGTGTCTCCTTTTCTTTTTGGCCAATTCTACTTCTGAGCTGAGTTCTTCTGTAAATTTTTTTTTTTTTTTTTTTTACTTTTTGCTGAGGCAATTGAGGTTAAGTGACTTGCCCAGGGTCACACAGCTAGGAATGTTAAGTGTCTGAGACCAGATTTGAACTCAGATCTTCCTGACTTCAGGGCTGGTGCTCTATCCACTGCACCACCTAGCTGCCCCCTTCAGTAAATTTTTGCATATTTTTTTTCCATTTGACCTATTCTGCTTTTTAGTTATGTGGTTCAGTGGATAGAGCTCTAGCCCTGGAGACAAAAGGCATCATTATGCTTTTATATCTAGCCTCAGATTTAAGCCCTGATTAGAGTTCACTTAACTCTGTTCAGTTCCTCTTTTGTAAAAAACTGAAGAAAAAAAAAAGGGCAAACTTCTCTAGTACCTCCGCCCAGAAAATCTCCCAAATGGGGTCAAGAATATTCAGACATGACTGAACAATAACATATATACACATATATCATACATAAATATCCCTTTCTATTATCAGAGATATATCATGTTATTTCTCCCCCTCCAATATTCTATTTAGGTAAATTTCCAATGTTTTTCTTATAATGAGTATATTATTTGATTTGTTTTTTTAAAACATTCGCCTATCTTTTTTTTTTCTGTTTTATGGATGAGTTCATTCCATTTACTTTCACAGTTATTATGAATTGTGACTTTCCCTTTATCTATCTAATATTTTTTCCTCTTTTTGTTCCACCCTTCACTTTATATTCTGAGGTTAGAATTTACCTTATAATTAAATCCTGCCTTATATTGCCTCCTCCCTTGTCCTCATTCCATTTTGTTTTTCTATTGTGTTAAGTTTATTTCTACACTAATTTTTTATGTACTTATGCATCCTACCTTCTTTCAACAGGTTCAGATAGAAGTGAAGATCAAATGGCACCCATTCTCCTCATTCTTTTCTCTTTAGTTTGAATATTTCTATTTGTAGATCATAATTTTGTGAGAAAGCAAGTTGTGCCATCCTCCTCCCACCTTCCTCACTAATATATTCCATTTCCTTGTTTTTAAAAAAATATATCAAATAGATATCTCAAGAGTGACACAGGATAGAGACCTGCACACTTTCAGTGATCCCTAGTGGTTTGGCTTTCCTCATAATATGTTCATTATTCTTTGCAATCTTCTGACCTTAGTTTTGGTTTGGGCAATAGAGTATAGATTCATCTCTGGTTGGAGCTCCAGCAGACTTTTACTGATCCCATCCCTCCTTACCTATCTAGAAGGTTTTGCAGGTTCAGAGCATCAGAATTGTGGGTGTGTACCCCTTACAGGACTTTAAGGTCCCTGCCCTTGTTAGCTACAGGACCCAGCCAGGTCTGTGGTCTTTCTCCATGATCAGAATGACACTGCTGCAGACCTATCCTTACTTGTCTTAATCATCTTTGGGTAGACACTTGTATTTGGATTCAGAGACATAAGGATGGCACTACAGATTCATCTCTCTTTTGTTTATTTGCCTGTGGGCTGATTAAATAACCCACTCATCTAGATGTTGGAGAAGTAAATAATCTCTTCATTTCTGATTTTCTTTATAGAAACTGTTTCCAGCTTTTCTTTATTATTGAAATTCCCTATTTTGTCCTGTGTGATTAGGTTCAAGTCATCTTGGGCTACATCTTAAGCTCCAGTGCTCTTCAGGATATATTATTTCATTCCCTCCTCTTTTTTTCTAATGGATGAGGAATAATTTTGAAGTATTCCCATGTCTTTGCCTAGTATTGGAAGGTTTTTCTCATGATGATTTTCAGAATTTGTTGTTTCTGAATTGAACTCTTAAATTTTACCACTATTTGTCTTGGAGTTTGCTGCTTTGTATTTTTTCCCCTTGGAGGTATATGTGAATTCTTTCTATTTGGATTTCATTTTACATGATCAGAAATCATATACACACTTCTTTTCTATTACTTCTTTCATTACAATATTAAGATTTTTTGTTCTATCATGTTCGTCTGGGAGACCTATGATTTTTATTGTCTCTACTCATCGTTTCTTCAAGATTCTTATTTTGCTTGCATAAAGAGCATTTTTAAAAAATTTCTTCTGTTTTTTGGTTATATTCTTCTAAGTTGTCCTTCATTTCTATGTATTTGGGTTACCAATCTATTGTTCTCTCTTTTATCTCTTTGGGGAGATGTGCCATTGCAGATTAAACTTTTTCTGGTTTATTCATTGTTTTGCTTTTTAGGACATAAATTTCTTATTTCTTTTTTAAAATCATTAGGAACAGTCAAATTCCAGCAGGCTCTCTTTCTCGTCAAGTGTTGGATCATTTCCCTTCATTTTGCAATTTTTATTCATAGATGTCTAAACTTGTTTCTTAGATCTGGAGGACATGTTTTTTTTTTTTTGTTTTGTTTTGTTTTTTGTTTGTTTGTTTTGTTTGTTTGGTTGGTTTTTTCCTGTCATTCCTACTTTTCCTGCAGGTTTATCTCTTTATGCTCAAGGTATTTGATTTTTCTTCCTTCTGAGATCTTTGGTGTTTTTGGTTTCCCTTCCCCCACCTCTTTATTTGCAGACTTTCTGACTCCTTCCCCTCCAATTTCCCTAGGGGCTAGATATCAAATAATATCAGCCTTTTTTCACCCTAGACAACTCACAGTTTGAGTCCCTGCCCCATTTAACTTTTAGGTGGCCAGAACTAGACTATATATCTTTTCTTTCGCCCAGGCTTGATGGAGTGTTGCATAGCTCTCCATATGCATGATGTCCTATCCTGGTGACTTATCCCCCTCCCTCTATTTCTCATTTCTTTGACCCAGCATCAGCATTTGAGTCCTGCTGCACTGGTGCTTTCAGATTGTAACCATGAAAAGGCTTTTGCTCCTGAAGGGTTGAGGATTGAGGAAACTTGCACCTAGTTGTGGGGTCTCTACAGCCCTGCAAAATTTGGTCTTGAAAAGAAAAGACTTAAAGGCAATATGATAATTTCTATTCAAGGACTTAAAGGTTTCTGCTGTGGAAGTAGGATTATATTCATTCTGTTTCACTTCCAAGGACATAACAACAAATGATAGGTAGACATTTTAGAAAGAGGGTTTTTTTCCTTGAAAGATTAATTTCCTAATAATTAGAGCTTGCTAAAAGTAGAATAAACTTCCTTAAAAGGTAATAAATTCTCCATTTTTTCTAGGTCTTTAAATAGAAACTTGATGCCCATTTATCATAGCATTTGTAAAGGAGAAATTCCTGTTCACTTATGTGTCAGACTAGATGATTATTTAAAATCTAGTGATTTTGTGAAGAGCATTTTTTTTTCTCAACCCTCTTCCAGATTCTTTAGTACATTCAGAGCCAAAGCCTTCTTCGTAGTGGCAAGAAACTGGAAACTGAGTGGATACCCATCAGTTGGAGAATGGCTGAATAAATTATGGTATATGAATGTCATGGAATATTATTGTTCTGTAAGAAACGACCAGCAGGATGATTTCAGAGAGGTCTGGAGAGACTTGCATGAATTGATGCTGAGTGAAATGAACAGAACCAGGAGATCATTGTGCAAGGCAACATCAATATTATACAATGATCAATTCTGATGAATATGACTCTTTCCAACAATGAGATGATTGAGGCAGTTCCAATGATCTTTTGGCAAAGAGAGCCATCTACACCCAGAGAGAGGACTGTGGGAAGTGAATGTGGATCACAACATAGTATTCTCACTCTTTTTGTTGTTGTTTGCTTGCATTTTGTTTTCTTACTCATTTACTTTCTTTTTTTGATCTGATTTCTCTTGTGCAGCAAGGGAATTGTATATGTTTATACATATTGGATTTAACATATTTTAACATGTTTAACACATATTGGATTGCTTGCTATTTAGGGGGGAAGGAGGGAAAAATCTGAAACAAGGCTATGCAAGGATCAATATTGTAAAATTATCTGTGCATATGTTTTGAAAATAAAAGGCTTTATTTTAAAAAAAAAAGAATTCAGAGCCAAGACAAGTTTGTGATTTCTCAGAAACCTCTCCAATAAACCTTGAACATTCTTAGGAATATTGCTGAATAAATTTCATCTAATACTCTCAATGACACTAATGTATATTAATGTATGGAACTTGCTGATCATTGCATGTAAATATCACAAATATTCATAAAGCATCTAGATATCCATTAAAATGACCATTTATGAATAAAGAATAGTATTTATCATATATTTTAATATATTTAACATGTATTATACTACCTGCCATCTAGGGGAGGGAGTGGAGGGAGGGAGGGAAAAATTTGGAAAGGAAGGTTTTGCAGGGGCCAGTGTTGAAAAATTACTCATATGTTATGTAAATAAAAAGCTTTAATAAAAGAAAGAATAAAGAATAGTGATTTTTCTCAAGGGTATTATGAAGATTAATTAGTTAATTTTCATCAAATGCTTGAGAGATGAAAAGTACTTTGTAAAAACTAATTATAAATGTACCATGTACATATACAACAATTTTACACCATTAAAATAGAAACTCACTGGAAAGCAGATTATAATTCTAGGCTACTCTGAAAGTCAAAATAAACACCATAATGTAATGTGTGTAATGGATTTCATACTGCAGAGGGAAATGATATTGGAAAGTAATCCTTATCTTAAGTAGCTTAAGCATTTTCCTTACAATCTTGTTTACCCAACTAATTTGGCAGCAAATCCTCTGTGCTGGCTAGTGAAGCTTAACCTTGAAGTAATAAGATTTCTTTGTAGTCATATAAAGTTTAAAACTCCAGAATCAATTCATTTATTAGCACCATGATCTGTTCTATATAATTGTTTTGCACAACTTCCTTAAGGTCATTAGACAAGGAACAAAAGATCTGTAAAATCAGATTTGGATTAATTTTTATATACTGCATTTTGAAAACAACTGGGGAGGATGCAAAGATTGGAGTAGGTTGTGATCTATATCAATGGAGGGAGCATACAAGCAAAGAGATGTAAGATTCATTCAAGTATTGGATTTTGTTCACTCAATTTAAAAACCTCTCGGAACCCATACAGAATCATTCTACATTGCAAGAAATATTAATACCAAATATGTAGCAAGCTGCCATGATCTAGTGGCTGGAATTATGCATTGGAAATTCACTATCTTTTTTAAACTAATAGATGACAAATTCCCATACTATAAGCAGAGTCTTCAAAGTATCCTTGAAAATTCAACAAATATATTAGAACTAAAACAGTATCAATGACAAAACTGTTGCTCACAATCACTTGGATATAATTTTGCTGCACAGAAATTAAAAGATAGTTAAGTGATACATTTCAATAATCCCTGCTGCTGAGGGAGGCTGATCCTGGTGAATCCCTTGATTTCGGGAGTTTTGAGCTTCAGTGGCTGAGCCAATCAAGTCCACACTAAGTATGATACAAATATGGTGAGTCTCTGGGGGAGGTAGGGGAGGGGAGCCCCAGATTGTCAAAGGAAAGGTAAACCAGCCCAACTCAAAACTAAGAATGTTTTAAATATATTTTCAGTATCAAATGCTTAAGGCAAATGGAATGAACAATTTTCAAAATATAAAGAACAAATGGAAAAAATCAAAACTGTATGGGAATAGGATGAAAAACAATATGTCTACTAAAAAGCATTGAACAAATATGACTGAGTCAAGATTTGTTTACAGAAATTGAGTGCTTAATGATAGTGATTCTGTGAAGGGAATACAGTAACTACATGATTTGTTGTGTTATCAGTCTTTTCAGTCATGTCTGACTCTTCATGACTCTATAATTGGGATTTTCTTGTGAAAATACTGGATTAATTTGCCATTTCCTTTTCCAGCTCATTTTACAGATGATAAAACTGAGGCAAACAGGATTAAGTGACTTACTTGGCAACTAATCAGCTAGGAAGTGTCTGAGTTCAGATTTGAACTCAAGAAGATAAGTATTCTTAATTCCAAGCTCAATGTTCTACCTGCTGTACTGTCTAGTTGTCCATATATTAATAATAATATTTCATAGTTTTTTAAGTGTACAAATACAAAGTGTATTAGCTCACTTTGTCTTCACAACAACCTTTGGAAATGAATGTTATTATTATCCCCATTTGCATATAGAGGCTAAGGTACAGCAATGTTAAGTAACTTGTTTCTATAGATTGGAACTCAGGCCTTCCTGACTCCAGGTTTAGAAATCTGTTCACTATCCCACCTAGTGGGATACTCTAAAAGCTTACAATATTCTTCATATTGACACAGTCTGGTATTTCAAATAGAAATCTTAAAATATTTCTGAGAATTCAACAAATAATCTGCACTGGAACTGGAGAAACTCTCACAGATAAAGCTATCCCCCAACACTCATCTATAACACATCAATAAAACATGATTTTTATTTTTATATATTGATTTTAGGGGAGGTAATTAGGGTTACGGGACAGTTAGTGTCTAAGGCAGATTTGAATCCAGGTTCTCCTGATTCCAGAGCCAATGCCCTGTTCATTCAGCCACCTACCTGCCCCCAAAACATTATTTTTATTTTGTTAATTTATTTTTAACAACATTTTATTTCTCAATTACATGTGAAGGCAATTTAATAGCATTTGTTTTTACAATATTTTGAATTCCATATTTCCTTCCCTCCCTCCTCTCTTGAAAATGATAGACAATTTGATATGTTATACATGTGCTACAATATAAAACACATTTTCATATTAGTAACAGTTGTGAAAGAACAAATGAATCAAGAAGAGAAAAACCAAGAAAAAGAATAAAGTGAAAAAAGTAAGCATTCAAAGTCCATCAGTTCTTTCTGTGGCTATGGATAGCATTTTTTTCAAGAATCCTTTGTACTTATCTTGGATCATTGTGTTACTGACAAGAGCTGAGCCAGTTACTCATAAATGATCATCACAAAATGTTGCTGTTAATGTGTACCATGGTTCTGTTTATTTCAGTTTGCATTAGTTTCTACAAGTCTTTCCAGGTTTTTTTGAAATCTGCCTGTTCATTATTTCTTACTACATTGTAATATTATATTTCATTCATACAACACAGCTTGTTTAGTCTTTCTCCAATTGATAGGTATCCTGTCAATTTCCAATATTTTTATACCAGGGCTGCTATAAATATTTTTGCACATGTAAGTCCTTTCTTCCTTTTTAATGATCTCTTCAAGACACAGACCTGGTAGTAGTATTGCTAGATCAAAGAGTAGACATAGATTGGTTGTCCTTTGGGCATAGTTCTAAATTGCTCTCCAGAGTGGTTGGATCAATTCTCAACTCTATTCACACTTAACTAATATTCCAATTTTCCCACATGCTCTCCAATATTTGTCATTTTCCTTTTATGTCATTTTAGCCAATCTAATAGGTGTGAGGCAGTACCTCAAAATTGTTTTGATTTGCATTTCTCTAATCAAGTGATTTAGAATACTTCATATATGTAGAGATAGCTTCAATTTCATCTGAAAACTGCCTGTTCATATTCTTTGATAATTTATCAATTAGGGAATAGTTTGTATTTTTATAGAGCTGACTTAATTTTCTATATATTTGAGAAGACCTTTACGAGAGACTCTGGCTGTAAAGATCATTCTCAGCTTTTTCTTTCCTTCTAACCTTGGTTACAGTGGTTTTGTTTGTACAAAAAATCTTTTTATTTTAATATAATCAAAATTATTTATTTTACATTTTAGAATGCTATCTAAATTATTCCCTTCTTGATACATTTGGCAGGTAGACTATTTCTTGCTTTTCTAATTTGCTTGTGGTATCACACTTTATGTCTAAATCATGCACTTATTTTGACTATTTTGATATATGGTGAAAGATATTGGTTAATACTTAATTTTTAATCCTATTGTTTTCTAGTTTTTGTAAAATAGTCAATTCTTATTCTACAAGTTGAGGTCTTTGGGTTTATCAAGCACTAGGGCACTATGTAACTATTGTGTCTTGTGAACGAAGTGTGTTCCATTGATCCACCAATGTGTTTCTTGACTAATACTAGACAATTTTGATAATCACTGCTTCATAATATAGTTTGAGATCTGGCATTGCTAGGCTATCTTTTTTGTATTTTTTTTTCATCAATTCCCTTAATATTTTTTACCTTTTATTCTTCCAGATAAATTTTGTTATTTTTTTTCCTAGCTCTTTCAAATAATTTTTTGGTAGTTTGATTGGTATGCTACTAAATAAGTAAATTAATTTAGGCAGAATTGTCATTTTATTACACTGGGTTGGCCTACCCATGAGCATTTGGTACTTTTTCAATTGTTTACATGTGACTTTGTGTGAAAAGTGTTTTGTATTGTGTTTATATAGTTCCTGGGTTTGTCTTGGCAAGTAGACTCCCAATTATTTAATAGTTTGCAGTTACTTTAAATGGACTTCCTCTTTCCATCACTTGCTGCTGGGTTGGGTTTTTTTGGGGGGGCGGAAAGATTACATTAAAAAATGCTGGTGATTTATGTGAGTTAACTTATATCCAGAAACTTTGCTAAAATTATTTCCCATAGTTTTTAGTTGATTCTTTAAGGTTCTATTAAAAATAGCATCAAATCATCTTCAAAGAGTGACTATTCTAATTCCTTTGATTTCTTTTTCCTTTCATTTCTAGAGCTAAAATTTCTAGTATTATATTGAATATATTGAATGGTGATAATGTACATTCTTGCTTCATGCCTAATCTCATTAGGAAGGCTTCTAGCTTATCCCCATTATATATAATTCTTGTTGATGGCATTAGATAGATACTGTTTATCTTTTTAAGGAGCTTCCCTTTATTCTTTGCTCTGTAGTGTCTTTAATAGAAACAGGTGCTGATTTTGCCAAAAGCTTTTTCAGCATCTATTGAAATGATCATATGATTTCTATTGTTTTTTTTTAATTGATATTGTCAATTTTGTTGATAGCTTTTTTTTTTTTTAATATTGAATCAACCCTGCACTCTGGTATAAATCCCATTTGGTTCACATGTGTAATCCTTGTAATGTATTTCTATAATCATCTTGCTAGTATTTTGGTCAATTTTTTGCGTCACTTTGAGAAATTGATCTATAATTTTCTTTCTGTTTTAGCTATTCCTTGTTTAGATATCAGCACAAAATTTTTGTCATGAAACTATAAACTATAGTTTATATAGTATTTGAATTGATTGTTCTTTACATATTTGGTAGAATTCCTTCATTGAGTTATCTGGCCCTGGAAGTTTTTTCCTAGTGGTTTCATTAATGGATATTTCAATTTCTTTTCTAAGATGGGGTTATTTAAGTATTTTATTTCTTGATCTTATTAATCTATGGAGAAAGGCAGAAATATTAAATATATCCTTTTCAAAGCATGAGGCTTTATACTTTATTTTACTTTATTTATATTTTAGTAAATATTTACACTTTATACTTTGGTATATATTTATACTTTAGTAAATATTCATTAATTATGCTCAGATTATCAGATTTATTGGAATGTAATTAGACAAAATAATTCCTAACAATTGCTTTAATATATTTTCTTTGATGATGATTTTACCCTTTTCATTTTTGATACTGGCAGTTTTCCAGCCCTGGAAACCAAATAACAACACGTGGGACTAGGTCAGGCTACTCCAGCACTGTGAGCAAGACACAAAATACAAGGTGGCCCTGGGCTTAAAGCCAAAGCTCCAAGCTACACGAGAATCTTGGGACAGTACCCCCAGGAACCTGGAGCAGAATTCAATTTTAAAATTCATGAAATGTTGGGGGTGAAGAGAGAAAAAGAAAGAAAATAAACAAGAAATAAAAAAGAACTTTGACCATAGAAAACTACTGTGCTAACAGGGAAAACTAACTCACCTACTCTGAGAAAGACAAAATGCTTACATATGAAACCTTAAAAAGGGATATGAATTGTTCTCTAGCCCAAAGAGCCTTCTTGGAAGATCTCATAAAAGAAGAAAACTTGGGGAAAGAAAGAAATGAGAAGTATATAAGAGAGATTCAACAAACTGGAAAAGGAAAAGCAAAAATTGACTGAAAAAATTTCCTTAAAAAATACATGTGTCCAAATGGGGAAAAAAATCACAAAAGAAAACAATACCTTTAAAAATAGAATTATTCAAATGGAAAAGGTGGTACAAAAACTAACTGAAGAAAATCACACATTAAAAACTATAACAAGACAAATAGAAACTAATGACTATGAGACAGCAAGAATCAGTCAAACAAATTAAAAAGAATGAAAAAATAAAAGACAATAAATATCTCATTTGAAAACAAAAACATATCCTGGAGAGACAATCTAAGAATTATTAGAATATCTGAAAACTGTGCCCCAAAAAAAAGGAGCCTGGACAGCATTTTTTCAAGAATTCATCAAAGAAAACTTCCCTGATATTCTAGAACCAGAGGGCAAAGTCATCATTAAAAATCTATCAATCACATCCTGAAAGAGATCCCACAAAGAAAACTCCAAGAAAGATTGTAGCAAGATTTCAGCAAAAATATAAGGTGAAGGAGAAAATACTACAAGCTGCCATAAAGAAACAATTCAAGTAGAGAAGTGTAGATTACCAGGACTCGGCAGCTTCTACAAATAAAGGTTTGGAGGGCCTGGAATACCATTTTCTGGAGGGTAAAGAAAGGAGTTTGGATTAAAACTAAAAAATCAAATACACAGCAAGATTGAACATAATCTTTCAGGGAAGGAGATGGATCTTCAATGAAGTAGGGGACTTTCAATCATTTCTGATGAAAAGACCAGATTGATCATTAAATACAAGACTCAAGAGAAGGATAAAAAGATAATCATTTAAATTCACAAAAATAAAAAGATAATTATTTAATAGTTAAAGTATTTACATCCCTACAGGAGATGATACTTGTAAATCTTGAGAACTATATTTTTATTAGGGCAATTAGAAGGGGTGTACATAGAGAGTGTGGGTATAAGTTGACTTTGGTGTGATGGTTTTTTTAAAAAGACATTAATGGGTGGAAAAAGGATTGTATTGGGAAGAGAGGAAAGGGGAGGTAAAATATAGTAAATGAGATCACATGAAGAGCCATAAGAATCCTATTACAATAGAGGGAAGGAAGAGAGGAGGGTGACCTTTGTCTGAAGCTTAATCTCATCAGATTTCCTTCAAAGAGGGAATAACATACATACTCAGTTGGGTATAGAAATTTATCTTACTTTATAGTGAAGTAGGGGGATAAAGGGGAAAGAAAAGGCCTGGATAGAAGGAAGGAGAGAAACAATAGGAGAAAGAGAAAAGAGAAGGAAGAAGAAAAGACAGAAGGAAGGACAGGTTAAGGGGTAAGGTGGGCTCAATCAAAATACTGATCAGGAACAGGGTGATATAAATAGGGGAGAAAATAGGATGAAGGGTGGAATGTGGGTGGAATGAATTCTCCCATAAATTGGAAGTAGATAGCAGAATGGATTAAAAACAAGAAAAATGCAAGGGGAGTAATTTTGATCTCAGACAAAGCAAAAACAAAAATATTTCTCATTAAAGAAATAAGGAAGGAAACTACATCTGGCTAAAAGATATCATAAAGAGTGAAATATCAGGACTAAACATACATGAACCAAGAGGTATAGCATCCAAACTCTTAAAGAAGACATTAAGTCAGTTACAGGTAAAAAAAGACAGCAAAACCAGTGGGGGACCTCAATCTTCCTCTCAGAATCAGATAAATCTAAACTAACATGAAGTTAAGGAGGAAATAGAATCTTGGAAAATTTAAATATAATAAACTTCTGGAGAAAACTGAATGGGAATAGAAAGGAATATACATTCTTTCAATGTTATATGTTACAATGTTACATCTATATAAAAACTGACCCTGTATTAGGGCATAAAAACCTCACAATCAAATGCAGAAAGATAGAAATAGTAAATTCAACCTTTTTAGATCATGCTGCAATAAAAAAAAACAAAAACAAAAACTATATGCAATAAAAGGCCAGGAAAAGCTAGAGTAAAATGAATTAGAAATTAAACAATCTAATCCTAAATAAGAGTGGGTCAAACTGCAAATCATAGAAATAATTCATAAATTTATCCAAGAAAATGACAACAATGAGACTAAAACTTAAGGGATGAAACACACGCAGTTCCTAGGGGAAATTTCATCTCTAAATGTTTACATGAATAAAATAGAGAAAGAGATCAATGAATTGGTCATGCAACTAAAAGAACTCACAAAAGAACTAATTAAAAATCAATTAAATACAAATTAGAAATTCTGAAAATCAAAGGAGAGATTAATGAAATTAAAGTAGGAAAACTATTATAAGAAAACTATTACAAATAAATAAATAAAACTAAAAGTTGGTTTTTGAAAAGCCAAAAATAGACAAATCTTTGTTTAGTCTGATTAGAGAAAGAAAAGTAGAAAAGCAGATTACCAGTATCAAAAATTAAAAGGGCCACTTACCACTAATTAAGTCATTAAATAATTAGGAACAATTTTGTCAACTATATGACAATAAATCTGATAATCTTAGTGAAATGGATGAATATTTTTAAAAATATAAATTGCCCAGATTAACAGAAGAGGAAATAAAATACTTAAATAATACCATTTTAGAAGAGATTCAAGATGTCAAAGAGTTCCAAAGAAAAAAAATCTGTAGAGCCCAATGGATTTATAAGCAAATTCTGCTAAATATTTAAAAAACAATTAATTCCAATAGTATATAAACAATTTTGAAAAACAGGCAAAGGAGTTCTGCTAAAATACATTTATGACACAAATATGGTGCTGATGCCTAAAATCAGGAAGAGCCAAAACAGAAAAAGAAAATTATAGGCCAATTTCCCCAATCAGCATTGATGAAAAAATGCAGGGTTGGTTCAATATCAGAAAAACTGTTGGCATAATTGACCTTGCCAATAACAAAACAGAAATTATATGATTACCTCATAAATTCTGAAAAAGCTTTTGACAAAATACAACAGTCATTCCTATTAATAACACTAGAGAGAATAGGAATCAATGGAGTTTTCCTTAAAATGATAAGCAGCATTTATCTAAAATATCAGCAAGCTTTATATGTAATGGGATAAGCTAGGATGATTTTATCAGGATTGAAACAAGGCTTCCCATTATCACCACTGTTATTCAATATTATACTAGAAATGTTAGCTTTAGCAATAAAAGAAAAAAGACATTGAATGAATTAGGATAGGCAATGATGGAACAAAACTATGACTCTTTGCAGATGATATGATGGTGTGCTTAAAGAATCTAACAGAATCAATTTTAAAAGTATTTGAAACAATTAACAGCTTTAGCCAAGTTGTAATATATAAAATAAATGTGCATAGAATATCAGCATTTTTATATGTTACCAAAAAAGTCCAGCAACAAGTTAGAAAGGCAAATTCCATTTTAAAAACTGTGGACAATATCAAAATATTTGGGAGTATAACTGCCAAGACAAACCCAGATACTTTATGAACACAGTTATAAAACACTTTTCATACAAATAAAGTTATGTCTAAACAATTAGAAAAATATCAATTGCTCATGGATAGACAAACTAATATAATAAAAATTACAATACTGCCTAAATTAGCCTACTTAATGAGTACTATACTAATTAAACTGCCAAAAATATTTTATATAACTAGAAACATAATTACAAAATTCATCTGAAAAAATATTCAAAAATATGAAGGGAATTAATTTAAAAAACTGCAAAGGACACTGGCCTAGCCATACCAGACCTAACACTCTATTACAATGCAACAGTCATCAAAACCATTTGGTACTGGCTAAGGAATAGAGTGATGGTTCAGTGGAATAGGTTAGGCACACAAGACAATAGTCAATGACTTTAGTAATCTATGGTTTGATAAATCCAAAGACTCAAGTTCCTACAATAAGGACTCATTACCTGACAAAAATTTCTGGGAACACTGGAAAATAGTATGGCAGAAATTAGATATGCACCAACATCTTACACCTAGAGCAAAATAAGATCTAAATGGGTACATGATTTAGACATAAAGCATGATACTATATAAGCAAATTAGGAGAGCAAGAAACAGTTTCCCTTTCAGATCTTTGAAGAAGGGAAGAATTTATGACCAAACAAGAAATAGAGAACATATGAAGTGTAAAATAGATAATTTTGATTACATTACATTTGATAATTTGATTACATTAAATTAAAAAGGTTTTGCATAAACAAAAGCAATGCAACTCAAATTTATAAGAATATAAGCCTTTTCCCAATTGATAAATGGTCAAGCATATGAACAATTTTCAGATTAAGAAATTAAAGCCATCTATAGTCATATGAAAAAATGATCTAAATTATAATTGGTTAGAGAAATACAAATTAAAACAACTCTAAATTACCACCTCATACCTATCAGATTGGGCAAGATTACAGGAAAGGATGATAAATAATGTATGTGTAAAAAAAATAAAATAGAGTTGCTTGGGAGAAAGAAAATATAAAGATATACTAAAAATACAATAAAAGGGGAAAAAAATGCAAGTAGCATTTTCTCAAGCAGGAATATTAACAGTTTTGTGCTATTGAATCCCTTGTTTTCTTTTCTCTTTTTACATGTTTATGCTTCTTTTGGGTCTTGATCTTGATGGTCAAATTTTTGGTTTTGTTTGGATTTTCTCATGAAACCTTAATGTACTTCTATTTTATGAAATGACCATTTTCCCCCTTGAAGTATTGTGCTTAATTTCACTAAGTAGCTGATCCTTGATTGTAGTCCTTTGACTTTTTAAAAGTCATGTTCCATTATCTCCAGTCTTTTAAAGTTGCAGCTGCTAAATCCTGTATAATCCTGATAGTGGCTCTCCAATATTTGAATTATTTTCTTCTGGCCACTTAGAATATTTTTTTCCCTTTGATCTGATAGTTTTGAAAATTTGGCTATAATGTTCTTGGAGTTTTTACCTTGGAATCTCTTTACTGAGGTGATTGGTATATTCTTTCAATGATTATTTTGCCCTCTGGTTCTAAGCCATTAGGGCAGTTTTCTGTCCAAGATTCTCCTTTTGATTTTAGCTTTCAGGTAGTTCAATGATTCTTCTGCATCTATTTTCTAGTCAGTTGTTTTTTCTATATCAGTTGTTTTTACTTTTTCATTCTTTTGAATTTTTTTCAATTGATTCTTGATGTCTTATAGAGTCATTAGCTTTCATTTTCCCAATTCTAACTTTTAAGGTGTTTTCTTCAATTAGTTTTTGTACTTTCTCTTCCATTTGGCCAATTATACTCTTTAAGGAGCTGTTTCCTTCAGTGGATCTTTATATCTCATTTTCCATTTGGCCAATTCTACTTTTTAAGCAGTTGTTTTGTTTTTCCAAGTTGTTGACTCTTTTTTCATAATTCCCTTGTATCACTTTTCTTCCTCCAATTTGTCTTCTACCTCTCTTATATATGATTTTTAAACTCCTTTTTGAGCTCTTCCATGAGTTCTTTCTGTTCTTGAGATCACTTCATGCTTTACTCTGGGGTTTTTGCCCATTTGACATTGCTGTCCTTTTCTTAATTTGTGTCTTGATCTTTTTTGTTGACACAATAACTTTCCGTAGTTAATTTTTTTTTGTTGTACTTAAATTAAAAGCCCTTTTTCCCCCTTTCTTTTAAATTTGGGATCTGTTTCTGAGATGAAAGAGGCACTGTCTTAAGCTTTTTGTGCCAGAAGCTGCAGGCACTGACTGCTTACCTGGTGCTGCCTTAATATTGCCCTGAAGCCCATTTGGGACCCTTGTGTCTGATGTTGTGCTGGAGGGGTGTGGTACAGTGGTGCTGCTGGAAGTCACAGGAGTCTGCCAGCTTACCTGATGTTTACCCAAGGTCCTATGTGTAGTGTCTCATATTCCAAGGCCATTGGATATTTCTGCTTTTCTTTGGGACTACACTGAGAGAATGTGACAACTTGGCCTCTGGAGGATGTCTCTTTGCTCTCACTTTTGTTGAAGCATATAAAGTTGTAATATGCCCATAATCCTGACTGTGCTGAGACATATAATGGGTCCTGATGTTGGTGTTTGCTTGCTCCATCATGCTGGGGCTCAGGAGCTACCTCTGGTTTGCTGAAATGGAGCTTGCTGAGATAATTCCTGTACTATATTTCTCTTTTACCCAAGAGAGACAGATTTCTCTTGTCAATCTTCCAAGTTTCTTGGGCTAAAAGATTGTTTCTTTCTATCTTTTTGCTGTTTACTATAAGGTGCTAATTTGTGGTTGTGTGGAGGTGAAAATGTGAGAGTTATGGCAATTTGCTGCTTATTACACCAACTTGGCTCCCACAAGTCAAGAAAACATAATTTAAAAATAGATATTGCCATACTAAATATTTATAATCTCCTAACTGCATGGAATAAATGATTGAATGAATGAATGAAAAGGGATCTGCTAAATCCTTACTATGTTACAAGCACTATACTGATATTATACAAAGTCACAGAAACTTTCTGCCCTCAAGGAGCTTATAATTCTGTTAATCAGAAAAATGCATATCAAGTTGGGCAAGGAGGAATATTTTTGACTTTGAAAATTATAGGAATGGTAAGTGGAACAATAAGAGGGTAGGTCCATCAGCTCATTTTAGAAGTAAAGTCAAAGCTGCTACTGCTGATTGCTGCTGATGATGATACTGATGATGATGATGATGATGATGATAAAGATGAGAGGGACAACACAGATAGATAGTGGGCAAGCCTTTTTAAGTCAGAAAGACAAAGGTTTGAATCTTATCATTGAAACATACAAGTTATGTGACTATGGATTAATTACCTATCTCTCAGTGCCCCAGGCAACCATGAGAATGTAAAAGATGAATAATGTGCTGATTTGTATTAGTAGAGTTTTTAACATTTGGGAGTTAGTTCCTTAGATGAATAGTGCCATGTATCTAGTCATCATCACCATCATCATCATCAAAACAATTTATTCCTTATAGATTATTTTTAATTTGTTCCCTTGTTCTGCTATTATCTTTACAAGATCATTTCCAAAGAAGGTTCATAAAATGGCAGAAATAGTTTTTCCTACAGATAGTAAAGTTACTCAGGAACAAGTGATTACTAGGGTTCTACTTGACTAAGTGAATGTTTTATTTATAGACTAGGCAGAAAAAAGACTTTCCCCTTGAATGCCTCACCCTCGTCAAGACAAACCCAAGATTGGAATATAGGATGGATTATTATAACTATACTACCACAGGACTTCCCTTCACTGCATTGTTCCTTGCACACTGAGTCTTTACATAAGCATATGGTTATTTTTAGAGTGTGTTGTCATCCCTGTTACAGATTTGGAAGGATCTGAATGTTTCTTAATGTCATCATTTTTCATTGCAAAATGATGGTGAAGAAACTTTTGGAGAAAGAATTATAGTGAATGCTGGGCTCAGAGGCAGGAAGAATAGGATTCAAACCCTATCTCTGATGCACTGCTGGTGTGACTGTGTGTGATTTGGTTAATCTTTGAGTGCTTCTGACAACTCCCTAGAATTTAATTTATTTAATCGTATTTGTAGAATGTGTTAATGGAGTCAGAAATTAAAGGTTCTTTTCTCTTTATTGAAGAAAAGAAGGTATCAGCCTTCTTTCATTCTGCTGACTTTACAACAGTGCCCCAGCCACTTCCTACATCTCCCTCTATATAACTCCCTTTTCCCATTGTTTAGTTCTTCCTGAAACCTTTATTTTGAGGAAGCATCCAGGCCAGTCATCTCACAAGAACCCACTATGCCTGTGCTTGAGTCTCCTCAGCTTTCCCTTTCTGAAATATCCCTAACTTTTAGCTCATTTTTTATGTATTGTCTTCTCCCATTAGAAAGTAAATTACTGGGGCAGTTAGGTGGTGCAGTGGATAGAGCATCAGCCCTGAAGTCAGGAGGACCTGAGTTCAAATCTGGTCTCAGACACTTAACATTCCCTAGCTATGTGACCCTGGGCTAGTCACTTAATTTCAAATGTCTCAGCAAAAATAAATAAAAAACAAAAAAGAAAGTAAATTACTTGAGCAAATGAATCGTTTCTTTGCCTGTATGTTTACCATTGTTTAACACCCTATCTGGCACTTAATAAATGCCTGTTGTCTTGTTAATTCACTCTAGAAGTCTCCTAAGCTGATTAAATCATGGATCCTTTGTATATATTTTAGGAAATATATATATATATGTGTGTGTGTGTGTGTGTGTGTACATACATATATATATATATATATATATATATATATATATGTTCCCTAAAAAAGAAAAGAATATAAACAAGACAAAAGAAAAGAGAAGGAAAAAATACTAAATTTTAGTATTTAGTATTAGAATCAAATAACCTGGGTTCAGATGTTGTTTTTGCTACTTATCACCTGTGAGCCATTAAATGAGTGCGTAGACTGCTTAGATCTTGGTTGGACTAAATGATCTCTGTGGGTTTCTTTCAGCTCCAAATCTATGAAATCTCTCTGGAAGATGGCAATGTTAATGAAAGTAATGCTCCCCCCCACCTTCTAGGCAGCTACTAGGGATTGCTGGGATTTTCTTTCCCTTAGATACTTCCATATGTCCCTTTATTTCTCAGATGGGTTGAATACCAAACAAAATCAAGACTAATTCTTTGTCATCTGTGTCCTTCCCTCTTCTCCACCTCCAAACTATAGGCAGCCAAACTCAGGTGGTTGCAATGATACCCAGTAGCCCCTGGCCAAATTGACATAGCAACAATAGTCACCTAGTCAATGGGCTTTAAGTCATGAAAATTGAAGTTCTTGCTCTTGGAAGTATACAGATTGGCTCAGTCCATTTTCCTGACCTAACTTGCTTCTTTTAATATCTCAGTCAGGACTGATGGGGAATAGATTATCCTCAGATGTCCACCCACGTTTAATTTCCCTTTTAGCTAAATTGGCTGAGTCATTGTTTTAAAGATTTGACAGACCTCCTTTTCATAAACAAGATAGTGAGAGGCAGCTGACACAGGATAGAGAGCCAGCCTTTAAGCCAGAGAGACTTACAGGTCCTGCCTCAGACATATACTCTATGTTATCCTGAGCAAGTCATACCCTCTCAGTATTATAGGCAGCTAAGACCGTAAGTTTAGTAGGTATTAATCTGCCTTAGTAAAAGTTTTCTTATCTGAAAATTCCCTAAGTCAGTGAAGATACAGGTCCAGTTCCTTTCTTTAAAAAAGAGAGGCATGATAAATTGGGAAATCATTTTTATATTTAAGGGTTCTGATAAAGGCCTCATTTCTAAAATATATAGAGAATTCTCATATTTATAAGAATTCAAGCCACTCTCCAATCGATAAATGATCAAAGTATATGAATAGACAATTTTCAGATGATGAAATTAAAACTATTTCTAGTCATATGAAAAGGTGCTCCAAATCACTATTGATAGAGAAATGCAAATTAAGACAATTCTGAGGTACCACTACACACCTGTCAGATTGGCTAAGATGACAAGAAAAGAGAATGATGAATGTTGGAGGGGATGTGGGAAGACTGGGACACTGATGGTGATGGATGTTGGTGGAACTGTGAACGGATCCAACCATTCTGGAGAGCAATTTGGAGCTATGCTCAAAAAGTTATCAAACTGTGCATACCCTTTGGCCTAGAAGCATTTCTACTGGGCTTATATCCCAAAGAGATCTTAAAGGAAGGAAAGGGACCCACATGTGCAAGAATGTTTGTGGCAGCCCTTTTTGTAGTGGCTAGAAACTGGAAACTGAATGGATGCCCATCAATCGGAGAGTGGCTGAATAAATTATGGTATATGAATGTTATGGAATATTATTGTTCTGTAAGAAATGACCAGCAGGATGATTTCAGAGAGGCCTGGAGAGGCATGAACTGATGCTAAGTGAAATGAACAGAACCAGGAGATCATTGTACATGGCAATAATAAGACTATATGATGATCAATTCTGATGGACATGGCTTTCTTCAACAATGAAATGTTTCAAACTAGTTCCAATTGTTCACTGAAGAAAGCCACATACACCCAGAGAGGAATATGAAATGTGGACCACAATATAACATTTTCATGCTCTCGATTGATGTTTGCTTGCATTGTTTCCTTTCTCAGATTTTTTTCTTGTAGATCCAATTTTTCTTACACAACAAGATAACTGTAAAAATATGTATATACATATTTGATTTATCAAATAATTTAACATATTTAACATGTATTAGACTTCCTGCCATCTAGGGTATAGGGTGGGGGGAAGGAAGGAAAAATTTGTAACAGAAAGCTTTGCAAGGGTCAGCGTTGAAAAATTACCCATGCATATGTTTTGCAAATAAAAAGCTTTAATTAAAAAAAAAGGGGGGGGGAGGCTTGGTAACTAGAATGCCTGGTCTGGAGTTGGGACAACTCATCTTCTTGGGTTCAAATCTGGCCCCAAACACTTACCAATTGTGTGATGCAAGTCAAATATTTAAATCTGTTTTTTTCAGTTTTCTCAGCTGTAAAATGATATGGAGAAGGAAATGGCAAACCATTCCAGTATCTTTGACAAGAAAATATCACACGGGGTCATGTAGAATCAGACATAATTTAAATGAGGGAATAACAATATCATCTTTATACTCCTTTGCCATTGATGTTAGTTGTGCTGTTACTATAAGTTCTAAAGCAACCAAATTTCCAGGCAGTAACTCTTAAAATCAGGGTATTTTTCTTGCCTAAATTTTTCAGTGATAGTGCATATTGTGGAGGCCAATAGGCCTGATGAAAAACAAAATAGTATATGATTAAATGCTGACAAGGAAGCCTGACCGATTCATATAAACAGGGAAGTCTTCCAAATATGTTATTAGTACAGTGTCTACACCTTTGCTAGGATCTTTTAACTTTGGGGAAATAGAAGCTCATTTTGTGGAGAATTGGTCTTCAAGTCAAAAGAATACCATTTAAATACTGGTGCAGCTAATTATGATCTTGGACAAATTTCTCTGAAAAACCCAGAGAAATGATTAAACTTGATCCTCCCAACTCTTGACCTGCTGATAACTCAAATTTACATGGTGATTTAGATCACCCTTTATACATAATTCAATAACATAAAGATCCCTTATTTTTTTCAAGGTGGAGTAGGGTACAGAAAAAAATGACCATTCTCTACTAAATCCCCCAAAATATTAGTTTAAATCTTTCTTTTGACACATACATGATGTGTGACATTGGGCAACATTTCTTGGGTCTGTCTCCCTTACTCCAGTCATCAGTTCACTATTCTATTTCATGGCTCATCGTTTCTTACTTGTACTTTTGCAATAGAGAGAGGGGAAAATAGAAGGAAAGGGGAATAAGCATTTGTATAGTGCCTACTAGATACCAGGCACTGTGCTAAATACTTTTATTTTTTAATTATCTCATTTTATGCTCACAACAACTCTTTGAGGATGATACTATTATTATGCTCACTTTACATTTGAGGAAACTGAGGTAGAAGTTGAGTGGCTTTCCCAGGATCACACAGCTAGTGAGTGTCTGAGATTGGATTTGATTGAATTCAGTCTATCCTGATTCCAGACCCAGTACTTTGTACACTGCAGCACTAGCTGCTTCTAATAGAATGGTCCCCTAGTTGGTCTCTCTGCCTCATTTCTTTTGTTTTCCAGTCCATTTTTTACAAAACTGTCAAAATGATATTTCCAAAACACAGATATGACTATAATCATGTTATTACCCTGCTCAAGAAGCTCCAGGGGCACTCTCTTGCCATGAGGGAAAAATACAAATTCCTCTGCTTAACTCTGAAAGTTCTCCACAGCCCAAGCTCACTTACCTCTCCAGGCCTAATACCAATTATTCATCTTCACACTTCATACCCACTCAATGAGATTCTTCTATTGCCTTTCCATAGAAATCTGTCTCCTGTCCCTGTGCCTTTATAGAAACCCTCCCTTCTTTCCAAATTCATTTACTTTGCAGTATATCCATCTCTTTGATTACCTACCTTTCTTCAGGGTTGAGCTCAAAGACCACCTCCTACAGGAAGCCTCTTTTGATTTCTCTCCATTTATTCAAATTAATGCCTTCTCTGCAAAAATTACTTTGAATTTAATTTGTATAAAATTCAATTTTTTTGGTCATGCCTATGTTGAATGAATAAAGGATTTGTTAAGGGCTTACTGTGAGCAAAGTACTGTGGAGAGGAGAAGGAGAAGGAGGAGGAAAAGGAGGAGGAGGAGGAAAAGGAGGAGGAGGAGGAGAAACAGGAGGAGGAGGAGGAGAAACAGAAGGAGGAGGAGAAGGAGGAAGAGAAGGAAGAGGAGGAGAAGGAAGAGAAGGAAGAGGAGGAGAAGGAAGAGAAGGAAGAGGAGGAGAAGGAAAAGGAGGAGGAGGAGGAGGAGGAGGAGGAGGAGGAGGAGGAGGAGGAGGAGGAGGAGGAGGAGGAGGAGGAGGAGGAGGAGGAGGAGAACGTATTGCTTCCTCTCTTTCCCTCAAGGGACTTTATTGCTTTGGCAAGGCTGGCTCGATGCCCCAGGAGTGGCAGTTAAGTAATGGAGGAAATTGGCTCATTCTCCATAGGAGCTGCCTCCCCAGATGGGGCTATGAGGGTTGTTCTGGAAGCAAGAAGCAGGTAGTTTGGGGAATTCAGCCAGTCTCAGGACTCCTGTTCCTCTGTTCTTATTGGTAACAATTGGTCAACAGTTGTCATTAATGCTGAGAAAAGAGGGCTCCTCTCTACAATGATTTCTCCCCTCAGCGATGGCTGAAGGCCTCAGGACCAGAAGCAAGTCTGGTTGTTTAGCAACACTGCTTTTCCCCAGGCTCTTGGGCTCAGGATCCTTGGACCGCATCCATCAGAATCCAAGGAGATATTGATGGTCCAGGGGTGGTGGTGGTTTGATTTGTGCATGCTGCCTCCTGCCTCCTCAGGATGCCCTGTTGCTTCAAGCTAGGCCAGTTTACCCTGACCTGTGAGTCATGGAAAGAATCATGTTCTTTCTGTCCAATAGAATATAATATCCTGAATCGCTTTTGTTTCTGTATCCCTATAGCCTAACAGAGATTCTGAGATACAGTAGACCTTTAATAGATGAACGCATATGGAATCAATTTGTTGAATTTAATCTGTGATGTTGCACAAGGGATGAAAATTAAGGACCAAGGAAAAGGACAGGATGCCTTGAAATGGAAAGAGGCAGTCTATAATTTCCTAAAAGGCTGTGTTTCAGAAGCTCACTCTATAAATCAGCTATTGGAAATGGAAACATTTTCTCCCCATAGAAGCAATATAATAAATATAGGTTAAGTCACTAGGCCAAGTAAAGTCATAAAACCCTATTGATCATCTCTTAAGAATACCACATACAGAACTGGAGAAAAGTTAGACCAAATTACATTTGTCTCTTCCAATAAATTATTTGATTTTGACCTAATGCTTCCTTCCACTACTCGGTCAGCAGATGAGCTTTCTCTTCTCTCTATCCCTAAAAGATAATGTAACCTGCCTCTTTCCCCTTACCCAAAGGGGATCTCTTTCCTGCAGTCACAGAAGAAGCTTACATCTCTTATGGTAGAAACAATGAGTTCATCAAGCACCCTGTGCACTGATATGTAAGAGACATTAATAATTCCAGTGGTAATTGGGGAATGACTAGTTACAGAAATTTTTACAATTCTAGAAAGTCAAGATTATCATATGTAGAGGTTTTCTTCATATCTTTATATCGAAGACATCTTTATGTCTTTATATCTAAAATTCTATACATTGCAATGAGTACAGTATCCTCACTGATAAATCAATAGATGCAAGGTTATAGACAGGTCAAAAAGATATTGCTATAACATCTTTTCTAGAAAGTCGTTTTGGAAAGATTAGGAGCACATTTTATTGACAGGTTAGTGTTTGAGGCTGTATTCGATTTTTATCCAAGGGAACAGGGATTTTGCCAGCATTGTAATATTAAATGCAAGATAAGGATTTTCATTTGTTTGTTTAAAAGGGATTTCTGGCATTAGTAACAGGAAAAAGAGGATAATAACATTTTGCATTACATATTTTAAAAGTTTGCTATTATTTCTTGTAATTTCTTGTGTTTTACAAATTTTTGACTCATTTATGAACAGTGGTTACTTTATAAATGAACGTGTTATATTAATTTCAAAAATATAGACAAAAGTAGCAAGACTCAGTAGGATTGGAGATGGATTGAGGATTTGTGCTCTGAATCACCCACAGTGCTTTTTATGTGACTTTTAGAAAGTCATTTAATTCTTTCTCTTTTGGAATCCTTGTTTATATTGGTTACCATGCATATTCTCAGCCTTCTTTCAGGAAGTATTTTCAAAGCCTGAAGTTATTAACTCTCTGCTTCCCTGATATGGTTTTCTTTGTTATTACCACTTGCTGGCCCACTGAGAAATTAGGTCTGTCAATTTATTGTGCCTCTAGTTTCCCTTGCAGATATGTAAAAGATAAGATAGTGTTGGTCTTAGTAATGTATTATAAATGGAAATATTTAACAGTTAGATATCAGTGGAAGATATGCCCAAGGCGAAAATGAGTCATAGAGAGGTCTAATTTCCTTTTCACAATGTAGAACTGAACAAGTAATCTTAGAAAAAAAAAAACCCATTTTTTAATATCCCAAGGTGGATTTAGTACATGAATTAATATGTGAAGAGGTAGGAAATATGATTTCAGCCCTTCACTTTGGAGTTTGCCTATTTTGTCTCACTTGGTATTACTATTGCAGTGATGCCATCTTCTGGTCTTTGGGTGGCTCAGCTGCAAATGTGAGTTCTGAGAATCAGTGGCATTAGCTTGATGCTTTCTCTGGAACCATAATTACTATGTACTCATGACTCAAGTAAATTTTTTTTTTTTTTTACTTATCATTCTACACTTCTTTCATATCTAAATTAAAAGAAAAAATAGTTAAAAATGTAAATATGTATAATCACATACATAGAAAATATTATTACTGATGTCATAGAATAGTGTTTCCATAGGTGTTCTAAATGATTCTCATAAGGATCTTTGAATTATCAACTCAGATAAAATCTTACTTTCTGCAAGAAACCTTTCCCTATTTCTCTTAATACCAGGGTTTTCTTTCTGATACCTCCAATTTCCCCAGTGTATATCTTGTATATATATATATATATATAGGTATGGGGGAAAAAAAAAACAAAAAAAAAATTTAAGTCATTTTGTGTATTACATTAGACTGTTAATTTCTTGAATGTGAGAATCACATAATATTTAGTTTTGTATCTTTTACTCTGCCCTAACCCAGTGTTGTGTATGAAAGGAAGGAAAGAATGAAGGAAGGAAGGAAAGAAGGGAGAAGTAAGTAAAAAAAAAAGGAGGAAGGAAGAAATGGAGGGAGGGAAGAAGGAAAGAAGGAAAGGAGGAAGGGAAGAAGGGAGAAGGGAGGGAAGGGAGAAAGGGAAAGAGGAAGGAAGGAAGGAAGAAAAGAAGGAACAAAGGAAGGAAGGAACAAAGGAAGGAACAAAGGAAAGAAGGAAAGTGAAGGAAGGAAGGAAGGAAAGAAGGAAGGAAGGAAGGAAGAGAGTCATATAGCTAGTAAATTATGGGGACAGGTTTTCATTAGCCTGTCCACTGTACCATGGAGCTGCCTTTTTCTACTCAGACTAAAATGTATTTATTTATAATTTTCTTTTCCTTTGGGAAATTGAATTTTTAATATGAAGTATTAAGTATATTACTTATAAGTTATATCAACCATAGAAGATGCTTATTATTTACTTGATATTGTTAGCACAAGAAAAGCAGGACAATTGACCTAAAAAGTCGCAAGACAGTAGTGCCTCTAGTCAGTAGTTCTGTGTACCATCATCTCTCCCATGATAGGGCTCTCCACAGCTAGCTCACAAAACCAAGAATTGTCAGGGCTTTCATTGCTATTAGTGGTGCTGGCTAGTAATATTGTTGGATGGGAGAAAAGGGGCCTGATTACACTGATAGAAGGAACTGTCAGATGATGAACCCCCTGGGAAATATTTTCTTAATCTGAGAGAGCTGTCTAGAGTCTGTCACTTTCCCAGGCTCACTTCATGGTGCTGAAAGGAGAGTCCGTACATGTAGGACTGACTTCATCAGACGAGGATAGGGTGGTTGTTGGTTTGGATCATTTTTGGATGCCATTCCCTTCCTGTCAGGGAATGCATTGCCCTTACAACTTGGATTCTGCTGCTAAACTGGCCAAAGTCAGGGGCCACAAAATTCCTATTGGAGCTTGGTCAAGTCTCTTAATCTCCTCAGACCTCAATTTCCCCATCTGTCATTTGAGAGGATTGGATTAGAGGGTTTCTGAGGTCCTTTTCAGCTCTGGATGTATAATCCTATGAATATCAAAGGGATTTGAAAAAGTGGCCAATTATATCCCAAAGAGATCTTAAAGAAGGGAAAGGGACCCACATGTGCAAGAATGTTTGTGGCAGCCCTTTTGTAGTGGCTAGAAACTGGAAACTGAATGGATGCCCATCAGTTGGAGAGTGGCTGAATAAATTATGGTATATGAATGTCATGGAATATTATTGTTCTGTAAGAAATGACCAACAGGAGGATTTCAGAGAGGCCTGGAGAGACTTGCATGAACTGATGCTGAGTGAGATGAGCAGAACCAGGAGATCATTGTACACAGCAACAACAATACTATATGATGATCAATTCTGATGGACATGGCTCTCTTCAACAATGAGATGATTGGGGCCAATTCCAATAGACGTGTGATAGAGCCATCTGCACCCAGAGAGAGGCCTGTGGGGACTGAGTGTAGATTACAACATAGTATTTTCATCTTTTTTTGTTGTTTGCTTGCTTGTTTTCTTTCAGAGAGGCCTGAAGAGACTTATCTGAGCTGATGCTGAGCAAAATGAGCAACAACAATTACTATAATGATTATCAATTCTGATGGACATGGTTCTCTTCAACAATGATGCGATTCAAACCAGTTCCAATTGCTCAGCAATGAAGAAAACCATATACACCCAAGGAGAGGCCTGTGGGATCTGAGTGTGAACCACAACATAACATTTTCATGCTCTCTATTGATGTTTGCTTGCATTGTGTTTCCCTTCTCAGATTTTTTTTTTTCTTGTAGATCTGACTTTTCTTGCACAGCAAAATAACTGTAAAAGTATGTATACATATATTCGATTTGTCAAGTATTTTAACATAATTAACATGTAGTGGACTTCCTGCCATCTAGGAGAGGGGGTGAGGGGAAGGAGGGAAAAATTTGTAACAGAAAGCTTTGCAAGGATCATTGATGAAAAATTATCCATACATATGTTTTGTAAATAAAAAGCTTTAATAAAAAAAAAAAGTGGCCAAGTTAACAGTAACTGCATTCTTATTCAGAACAACTTTGTTTTCACTAGGTTATAATCATCCTCAAAGAGAGGTGCAAACTACCTCTGAAGTCATGGGCCTCTCAGAGAAATACTAGCTTAAGGGAGATTGGTCAGCTTCCTCTTCCCCTAGAGGGTCTGGTGGAGGTTATTTGAGAGCTGGTCAGACAGCTGCAGGAACTGCAGGGGATGGCTGCCCTATCTGCAGCACAGCAGTCATCACATATGTTACAGCCATGGTTTCATTGGCACCTCTGGCTGTAGCAGTTTTGTCACAGTCTAAGTGTTCTGTTTTAATGTTAACTAATATTAGTTTAACATATTTTACATGTATTGGATTACCTGCCATCTAGGGATGGGGTGGGGAAAGGAGGGAAAAATTGGACAGAAAGTTTTGCAAGTGTCAAAGTTGAAAAATTACCCATGCATATGTTTTGCAAATAAAAAGCTTTAATAAAAAATGTTTTAAATATTAAAAATTTAAAAAAAATACCTAATATTACAGAGGCAACAAAAGCATTTGCTGGGCTTTTTAGACCAGTTAGTGACAAGTGTCCCAATGACCCTTTAGAGGCACTCAGCCTTTGGATGAGGAATTTCAGGGAAGCCTAGTCAGGAGACACAATTCAGATAAATTGTTTTAGTCAAAGCCAGATCCTGTACTCCATTATTCTTTCTCTTTCATACCACATATTTAACCAGTTGCCTAATCCTATCAAATCTACTTCCACTCCAGGCAAAATTGAGTGATGAAGTCCAGGCCTTTATCAGGTAGACTGTTACAATAACCTCCTAATTAGTCTCCCTGCTTCCAGTCTCTTTCCCCCTCACAAAGTTGTCAAATTATTATTTTCTTAAACAGAGATCTCCCTACTTTGTTCAAGAAGGACATGATGTTAATACTGATTGATGTGGAAGCCTTGACTTGCAACATTTTTTCCAATATGGAAAAATGCTTATTTTGGGGCAGACTGGTGGCCTTCTATTATTGGTGTGCAAACCATATTGGTAACAGATTTTGCATGGTGGCCTTCCATTATCAGGACTGATGTAGTCTACACTTCCAATTGTTTTAGCTTAAAAAATCCTAAACTCAAAGCTATCTACCACTCTCAGATTCCCCCAGAAGCATGGGTTATGCACACATTCCACCACACCTAGCAAATTGAGATTCTTAAAGCCCAAGTCTGACTACATAACTTCATTGCATTTAGTGTGCACTTTCACTTCAGAAATCCACAAACCCTGCAAACTAGGGTTGATTTATTGTTTTGCTTAGACTTAAGAAAATCTAAGAAAGGGAGGGAGAAAATGTTAATAATTCACTGTGAATTCATTTTCCAATTTATATTTTTAAAAGAAACTTATTTTAAAAAGTGGAATCAAATCCAAATAACAGTGGATGAATTAGTATTCTCTTATAAAAATAGTTTCAAGACTGCTAAAGCTCAGAATGAGCTGAAATTGGCATGGAAAGCTAAGAGCTACAGAAAAGGTCTCTTTTCTATATTGGGAGGAAAGGGAAGATATTTGCTTAGGGTGATAGGTCAATGATAACTGATACCAGAGAAAAAGCAGATTTGGCTATTTCTTCATTTTCTGCTTTTTCAGTCAAAGGGAATGATCTTTGCCCTGGACATGGCAGTATAAAAATCACTCACAGGGAATGGATACCCAAATTGAGCAAGATTATAAAAAAAACATTAAGAGAAGCATAGCTTCCAGGAATTAGGAAGTAATAAACTCATTGTACTTTGCCTTCATTGGACCTCACCTAGAATTTTGTATTCAGTTCAGTTCCAGTTAAAAAGGACATTGACAAACTGGAGATTGTCCAGAAAAGGGCAAATAGGATAAAGGGCATTATATATATCTTAAGGCCAAGTGTCCATTAGGTTTAATCTAATTCACTTAGGTTTGAGGTTTTAAAATATAATGGGCATTTATGGACTGCAAAATTCAATTAAAAGTGCTTTATTAATTAGGAGATTAAAAAAAACACTTTGAAAAATGTAGTTCAAATAGTGTTGTTTTTCAAATAGTAAAATTATTCCTCTTTTGTCTCCACAATCACCAGGCAAAAGAAATCCAGAGGCACATCCTATAGGCAATAAGAGCTCGGCAAGAGTCTCATATTAATCAACCAATTTAGTGTTCTCTAAAAGTTCCATAGTCTGGCTGGGGTAGGATTTGGCATTTCCCTCAGGTAGTGAAAGCTCCTCAGTATTCTTTTGATAGACTTTTCCCCTCCAGGCTAAACCTTTTATACTTAAAGGCCCATTGTGAGCAACTATCCTCCTGAACCTAGAAAAAGGAGAAAAGGAAACAAGAGCTCCACAATTGACTGTCCCTGGCCAATAACGATCACTCTACCATTACACTGTGTGTGAAAGCAAAGGCAATGCTTAATCTGGAGGCACATGATCATTATTTAAAGGGTAGTTAAGTGGAGGAGTGTTCTCTTTAGCCTGGCAGGACAGACCAGGAGTATAGGAGTGAAAGAGGTAAATCTGAGCTGGATGATCATGGCTAGGCGTGTTCCAGTGGGATTTCCTTTTGCATAAAGATTGGACCATGTAGTGGTTGAAGTCTTTGTCATTTTTCAGAATCTGTGCTCATAAAGCCAGCACTAACATGACCTACATAAGCATTCTATTGATTTTTTTAAGAAATAAAAAGTAGGAAAAAAATGTCTTTGCCTTTGATTTGCACTTTTTTTTCCCCTGAGGCAATTGGGGTTAAGTGACTTGCCCAGAGTCACACAGCTAAGACGTGTTAAGTGTATGAGAGCAGATTTGAACTCAGGTCCTCCTGACTTCAGGCCTGGTGCTCTATCCACTCCACCACCTAGCTGCCTTGATTTATACAATTTCTAAGAAAAGTTCATCCACTGTGTAAGAGGCTAATAAATGTATGCTGAGTAGAGAGATAACCTTGGAGTCAGAGAGGCTCATGTTCAAGTCTCACCTCTGATACATACTTGGCTGTGTAACTTTGGACAAGTTACTTAAACTGTCAGTGCCCCAAACAAATCTATAATGATAAATTATAGAGTGAGCTAATCTGCTTTATTATAGAAAGTCTTAACTACCTACACTCCAAAAACATTTCAGTTTCTATCAAAACGAAAAAGTTGCCATAATGAGAAGTTCAAAAGGACCCCAAAACTACAGCAGGCAGCAAACATCTGACCTCCTTGCCAAGTTGAGAGTCATGGTAGCTAAAAGCAAGAGTAGCTTGGAGTAAAAGCCCACTTATCAAGTATTACAAAGAATAATAGAAGAATTTGAGCAGTTTTCCCATGAAACAACGGGAACAGGAACTATGAACAAAATGAGGCAAAAAAATGCTTGTTGTGAGATCCATCTAAATCAAATCATCCCAAGGGTATCTATAATAAAAACAGAAAGAAAACAACACATAGACACAAAATGTAGCAGATATAATAATCTATTCATCCATAGAAAATAGATTTAGCACTGGAAGGGGCCTTAAAAGCCACTGAATTCAATCCTTTCATTTTACAGAGAAAAAAAAATCAGGCCCAGAGAGGCTGTCACTTGGCCAAGGTCACAATACTCTCATTAACAGGAAAAAAGAATCAATTCATCTGGACTCCGCCACCTCAGCAGCCAATGTTTTATGTGAGAAAATGGCAATAGAAATGAAGAAAGAGGAAACTGGAAGAGTGGACTGAAGTGATCAAACACACAGAGAAGAAAACTGTGGCTGGAAACAATATAATTTTAAAAGTTCACAAAGATTGGTTTTGAAACTATTTCAAAGAGGAAAAACTTCTTAAGGAAGATAAAAGGTTGCAGATAGTGACATTAACAAAAACAGTGATCAAAAAGATATCAGGAGCTACTGACTCATATGATTTATAATAATCTCTATGAAATCTTTTTAGAATGTTTTTTGTTCATAATGCATAATTAAAGAAAACAGGAGAGAGGCAATTTTTATAGATAATTTTCCACAGGAAACCTTTTTTTCAGAGTCACAGTTGATTGAAAGGTATTTAAAATTTAAGATTTTATTGTGTCTACTGTCTGATCACAACAAAGCATTTCACTTAGTGGTGTGAATTTTAAAGTATCTCCTCAAAAGCAGAAATTCCTTGAATATCTTAATATGGTACAATATTCCATGGCAGCTGTGACCAGCAAGGTAACTATTTAATAGTCTTCAAACAAGGCATCAAACAGAAAGACATATGGTCAACAAATATCAAGATTTATGGGGACCAAATACATAAAAAAGTCATCTTGTGCTGTAGGCTGCATAATTTTAAAGGAGAGATAGCTTACATATATATGGGTTGTTTTTTTTTTTAAATATCAAACTATATACAGAATAAATAGGAAATAGTTAACAGAAGGAAGGCACTGGCTTTTTTCCTTTCTACAGGGCAGAAACTAGACTCCCAGCTTGCTCCACGTGACATCTGCTACTCTGCAGATGGAACAAGCATAGAACAAAATGCCCCCATGCTGGATACTCCCTGGTCCCCATTCCACTTCTTTCTTACATTTTGTGAGTTCTCTCCATCTTTGATTATAAATTCCTTGAGGACAAGGACTGGGTTTTTGTTGTTGTTGTTGTTTTTTAAATTATATTGCTAATGTTTAGCACAGTGCCTGGCACAAAATAGGTTCTTAATAAATATTAATTGGACTGTATTAGATTGGAATACTTTCCATAGAAGGTAGGAATTTAAGGGACATAAAGGAAGACAGAAAGGTCAATATTCCAAATAGAGGGGGAGAGCACTTTCAGGCATGGGAGACAGCCAGGAATAATGACTGGAGATGAGAAATAGAATATTTTATTCATGTAATAGCAAGGAGATCAGTGTCACTGGACTGAAGAATATGTAACAGAAAGTAAGATGTAAGAAGACTGAAAAGAAAGGAGTGGGCTAGGTTATGAAGGGCTCAGTGTCTGCAGGATCAAATACAAATGTTCTGTTTCACGTTCAAAGGCCTTGAGGAACGAGGAGGATACTCTATTCCTTGAGGATGCTTGCTCACTTTCCAGGAGACCCATTAACCAAAAATGTTCTCACATTTCCCTGGCTTTGTGAAAAGCTGATTCGGCTGAGCTTAAGACAGGATACTGGATGCAATGGGAGTAAATTAAAATATTGATTGAATAGATAGCTCCCTTCCCCCACCTCATTCTAAGAAGTCCTGCAACATCAAATTCACAAAGCACAGGAATACAACAGGGGTGTTTGAAAGGCTAAGTAGCCCACATATAGCTGGTTATTCAGATTTCTTTACCATTATTGAGAAAAAGAATTAACTGGATTGGAATTCTCTATTAGGACGAGTAACAGCATCGTAATATAGGAGGAACTAGAGAAAGGATAAGTTGAACAGGAGATCAGTTAGGAGAGCATGGCAACAACCCAGGACAACAGTAAAAAGGGGCTAGACTAGAGAGAGTTAATTAAAATGGAAAGATGTGGTTGGATATGGGATATTGCCACTATAGACTCTATGACTTTTGGCATCTGACTTGACGAGGGAATCTAGAGTGATCTGAAAGAAAAATATGCTTCTAAGAAAACTAAGGCTGTCAGGAGGATTTAGTTTTAGCAGTGGGACTTCAGTTTGGAAAGAAGGAAGCATTTATTAAGCACCTACTATGTATCCACGGTCATACAAATAGTAAGGATCTGAGTCAGATTTGACCTTTGGCTTTCCTTACTCCCCTGTTCCACGTAGCAGTTTCTAATTTAGGAGATCTTTGGGGGATGCTGAGTTTGACATCCAGGAGGAGATTTTCCTTTATGCCATTTCTGTGAAAAAGAAGCAAATGAATAGGAAACAAGCTGTTATGTATTGGAGTTAAGTTCCCATACAGTCCTGTATACCAGCAATGGTTTCTGTCGTAGAGGTAACAACTAACATCAGCATAGTACTTTTAAGTTCCCAATGTGACTGAGACCTTTGCACCAATAATTCCTTATCTTTTTGAGTACGAGGGATCTTCAACATCAAAAAATTCGATAGGCTGTCATATGACAATGGCAGTAGTAGTTCTATTTATTGAGAGAATATATGACAGAAAGTAGTTACAAATTCAGGGATTTAAAAAATATTTTAATATTTAAAAATATTTAAAATATATTTTGCTTATCACAAAAAGTACCTTCTAGGTGGCACATTACACAGAGCACTGGACCTGGATGCAAATTCTGCCACAAATACTTACTTAGCTATGTGACTGGGCAAGTGACTGTTTGTCTCAGTTACTTTGCCTGCTAAATGAGGGCAATAATAGCACCTACTGTGAATATAAAATGAGAAGATGGAAAAGTGCATAGCACACACTAAATAAATCAAAAGATTCGAACACAAGTGTAAAGTATATTGTTTATTCACTAGGGATGTCAATAGTAGTTATCTGGGTTATTTGATGAGACTGACACTTTCTGGGGTTGGAAGTCTGCTTTGTGGACTTCTGGAAACAACTTTTAAGTCAGCCCCTCCCTCCTGGACCTTCCAAAATCCAGGAATAGAGGCTGAAAACCACTGCCCAATTATCTAATTTGTTCCTTGCAACAAGCCCATGAGGTAGGTAGTAAGTACTCTATACATGTTACAAATGGGAAAACTGATCTTTGAGAAGTTAAATGACTTACCCATGTTTAGCTAGCTAAGAAAGCCTTGGAAGTAGGATTCAAAAATGCACATTTCTCTAAATTTCATTGTCTCTAACACACTATCACTTTTATAACTATGCTAACAACGTTCATAATGATGTTATCAAGAATGAATAATGTATTAAACATTTGTTATATGCAAAGCATTGCACTAAGAGCTAGGGATAAAAATAGGAAAAGGAAGATAGTCCCTGCTCTCAAACAGCTTTTATTCTCATAGGGGAGACAACACACATGGAAGATTTCAACTGCAAGTTCCATAGGAAAAGTCTCAAAGTTCTTAAGGGACTAGACAAATCAGATGTTAATGTCTTCTTCGATATCATTTCCACCAATCAGGTTCTGAGATTGTACCATGTGACAGTGGCAAAAACCTTCTTTTCCAAGCTTCAGCTACTATGGTTATAACACCTGAAGGGGCAGTTACCAGGCTGCATCTACATAGGTACTTTCCCCAGGATGATGGCTGAGAGCCACCAAGAAACGATTGTGTCATGTTCTATATGTTCTGCTTAAAAAGAATAGGGTTTGTTATTCATTTTAGAAAATTTTCCATCAAAAAATGGTTAAATCAAAAGCATGACTTCATAATGATTTCTGATTTAAAAAAAAGCAAGCTCCTCTTATGCTATTTCTCTCACACAGGCATTAGGACCTATGATTCCACTAGAAATTTCACGGGAAATTCCCAGATGAGGAAGCTCCCTCTGCCAATGCATGTTGGAACCTTCTCTGTAAGTAGGTCTTGAATCATCTAGAACACTGAGAGGTTAAGTCACTTGCCCAGGATCACACAGTCAGTATGTAGAACTAAATGTGTCAGAGGTCTATGGGCAAATACAACCAACAGAACTCCTGTTTGATTATTTGACTGAATAGCTTTCCATACAATACATACATTAAGGCTGTGCCAATTTGGCTTTATTAGATAAAAACCAAGAGGTTTGAAATGATCATTTATACTTGCAATAAAAGCCAAAGGATTTATGAAGAAAATGGGTTTAGGGGGATAATATTCAAAAACTTCATTAGTGACATATAAAAAATAGATGGGAACCTAATAAAAATGGTAGCACTGTTTCATGCATGCTAAGTGGTTAAAAATACATAGATTTTGTTATTGTTTTTCAGTTGTCTGACTTCATGAAGATTGTGGAACACTGCCATTTTTTTCTCCAGTTCGTTTTTACAGAGAAGGAAATTGAGGTGAATAGGATTAAGTGACTTGCCCAGGGTCACCCAAATAGTAAGTGTTGGAGACCACATTTAAAGTCCCAAAAATGAGTCTTCCTGACTCCAGTCCCAGAAGTCTATCTACTGCTCCATTAATGACAAGGTCAAAGACAGAGCCAAGATGACCTATTAAAGAGCATCAGAACACCCCCAAATATGGACTAAAACATTTTTTCAGCCAAAAAGAAATGCAAAAAGCTAATGAGAAGAATGCCTTAAAAAGCAAAATTGGCCAATTGGAAAAGGAGGTACAAAAGCTCACTGAGGAAAATAATTCCTTAACAATTAGAATGACTATGATTTTATGATAATGAAGCTAATGACTATGAGAAATCAAAATACAATAAAGCAAAAATTTTTTAAAAATAGGAAAAAAATGAAAAATATCTTACTGGAAAAAAAAAAAAACTGACTTGGAAAATAGATCCAGGAGAGAAAATTTAAAAATTATTGGTCTACCTGAAAGTCAAGATCAAAAAAAAAAAAGCCTGGACATCAATCTTTCAAGAAATTATCAAGGAAAATCATTCTGGTACTCTAGAACCAAAGGGTAAAGTAGAAATTGAAAAAATTTCAAATTCCAAAACTCCCAAGTCAAGGAGAAAATATTGCAAGCATCCAGAAAGAAACAATTCAAATGTAATGGAACCATAGTCAGGATAACACAATATTTAGCAGCTTCTACATTAAAGAACTGGAGAGCTTTGAATATGATATTATAGAAAGCAATGGAGCTAAGATTACAATCTAGAATCACCTATCCAGAAAAACTGGGTATAATCTTTCAGAGGAAAAGGTGGTCATTCAATGAAATAGAGAATTTTCTTTTTTTTTTTTTTTTTTTTTTTTTTTTGAAATAGAGAATTTTCAAACATTAGTGATGAAAAGACCAGAGCTGAATGGAAAATTTGATTTTCAAATACAGGAGAAGCCTAAGAAGGTAATCAGGAAAATGATATCATAAAGAACTGAATAAGATTTATCTGTCTACATCCCTACTTGGAAGGATGATATTTGTAACTCATTAGAACTTTTTCATTGTTATGGCAGTTAAAAGGAATATATATAAACAGAGGGTACAGGTGTGAGTTGAATATGAAAAGATAATATCTTTTTTAAAATGATGAAATTAAGGGATGAGAGAGGAATGTACAAGGAGAAAGGGAAAGGGCCAAGTGGAATGGTGCAAATTATTGACTATAAAAAAAGAACCAAGAAATTTTTTTTTTTTTAACAGCAGAGGGAATGAAAGGGAGGAAAGGGTGAGAAAGCAAACCTTACTCTCATTAGAATTGGCTCAAAGAGGAGGTAACATACATACTCACTGAGGGCATGGAAGTCTATCCTATCCTGCAGGAAAATGAGAGGGGAATGGAATATGGGAGCTGAGATGGATAATGGAGGAGAGGGCATATTGGAGAAGGGAGTGGTCAGTCCCAAAACACTTTAGGGAAGGGATTGGGTGAAAAGAGAGAATAAATGGGGAAAATACAGTTAGCAATGGTTGTTGTAAGAAGAGTTTCAAACCAAGTTCCTCTGATTGGGCTTTGCTTCCCAAACACAGAAGGAACTGAGTTAAATTTCTAAAAAATAAGAATTGTGCCCCAATTGATGAATAATCAAAATCTGTGCCTAAAGGGCTATAAATTCATGCATGTCCTTTGACCTAACAACACTGCTACTTGGCATGAATACCAAAATGATTCAAAGGGGAAAAAAAGGGGAAATGACCTATATGTACAAAAAATATTTACAGCAGCTCTCTTCTCAAGGCAAAAAAAAAAAAAAAATTGAAATGGAGGGGATGCCCATCAATTGGGGAATGACTCAATAAATTGTGTTGTGTGTTTATGATGGAATATTATTGTTCTATGGAAAATGATGAACAGTATCAGAAAGAAAAAAACAAAAAAAACAAAAAACACTGCAAAGTCCTCCATGAACTCAAGCAAAGTGAAATGCACTGTATACAAAGCAGTAGCAATGTTCCAGTGTGACCAGCTGTGAATGACTTTGCCATTCTCAGTAGTACAATCAGCCACTACTACTCTGAAGAATTTATGTTGAAAAATCTATCCATACCCAGAGAAGGAACTGATTGTGTCTGAATACAAACTGAAACTCTCTCTCTCTGTCTCTCTGTCTCTCTGTCTCTCTCTCTCTCTCTTTCTCTCTCAACTTAATTTTTCTTGAAGTTTTTTTAAATTTTCATGAGGGTGGGAGATCTATGTTTTTTTTTCATAACTTTACTTTTTGGGAAATATTTTGCATCTTAATTATGGGTGGGGATAAGGGAGAGAAACTAGAACTCAAAAATTTTAGAAACAAATGTAAAAAAATGTTTTGAATATAACTGGATGGGCAGGGGAATTAAATAAATAAAAATTTAATAACAAGGTCCAAGGCCTCAAGCTACTATTAAGCCTGTGCCCTGTTTCCTACATGGGATGGCAAAGTTGAATTACCTATGGGTGAAAGGATCAGCACTGGATGGGCTGCAGCTCCGAAGTTCTGGTGGAAGGTTGAAGTAGAGGTAGGGGTGGGGGAGAGGGAATAGATCAGCCTTCTTTAGCCCCTAGATCCTATTGAACTGATAGATATAAAATAACTATGGCATTTTACCTTGCAAAAAGACCTGAAATTTACTTGTGGAAGCATGTGTCAGAAGGGCAGTAGTTTATGAGTTATTGTGAAGTGCAATTTTCAGTTTTCTCTAGCTATATCTTTGAATGAAATCTTTTATAAGCAAATCTAAAATTCTAAATTATATTCTAAAATTCTAAAATTATACTCAAATCATCCCTTCATCTTTCATTTGACTTAGAACAAATTCATGTTTTCAAAACAAGCATTACAGGAAAACTGACTGCAACTCTTCTTTGTCTAGCCTCTGTTATAGTACCATGGGCTTTTAGGTACTTTCCAGACATTTTTTTCTAGAGTTAATGCTGGTAAGGATGATAATGGCAATGGTGGAAGATGAAGAAAAATCTTTTTGAACCAACAAAACTTCTATTATTTGGAACAGATATTTTGAGCTTCAAGTCTAGAACAAGTTGATCAGCTTGGGAACTTGAAGAGTTTATTGATTCTTATTGGATTATAAGCTCCATGAGGGCAGGGATCATATCTTACTTAATCTTCTCAGACAGTTATATCCACATAATATTTATTTAGTAAATGTATGTTGAATTGAATTAAATTGGCCAGGACCAAATCAACCTCTTACATGTAGTTAATCAAAAAGTCATTCAGTGTTTTACTGATAATCTCTGGGAGACAAGGTAAAGAAGATAATGTGACATTTAGTTTTATTCTAAAAAATAATTCTTAACGATAGCTGTTATTTCATTTATTTCCTTTCTTGTCACTAATTCTGTGGTTTTATCTCACTATCTTATGTTACTGATGAATTATAAATACCAGTTTTATGCTTAGATGTATCCTATCTGACTTTTATTCATCAACTGAGAGGAATCCATATAATTCATGGCTTAGCTTTCATGGCTTTCATTTTTAAATTCTGTGAAATTCTCTTTTCAAAAGTGGGATCACTGAAGATGAGCTCTATGAAAAAATCATTCTATTTCTCAATAGCAGTAGTCTGGCTCCCTTTCTTTGCATTACATATATTTTTTATCTTGATAATCTAATATTATGTAGCAGGAGGATTTAAGGCTTCATTTTTTTTTGTCCTACAGTTGCTCTCAAATACCTTTTCTAATCAAAATGTTCCATTATATTTCCCCTAATGCATTTCCAAGAAAACATATTTCCTTTTATATTTTAACAAAAAAAGCATGGGGGAGAAAAAAGAGGTTTTGTTTAACTCATAACTATGTCTGATCTTACAATGTAATCACATAGGATAAAACATTTTTATTGGGTTTGTTCATTTTAGGGTTTGGGTTTTTTTGTTGTTATTGTTCTCCTGTTGATCCAAATGTAGGACAGCCCCTCCCTTTCCAGTTATATTTAAAAAAAAAAAAAACCCAGAATGTAAAATCACTTTTATGATGACCTTTAAAAAGCAATCTTAAAATCTTGGAGCTTGCTGTGGGCATGGCACAATATCAGTGTAACATTCAGATAAGGAAAAAAATTCAGCAAATGTTATGGTATTTTTTGTGTGCGAGAGAAGGAAACATTATAACACATGTGTACATATTCGCCCACAAATATGTAGTGTTCTAAACATCTTAGAGTGATTTGAATATTTGGAAATCATTTTAAGGTTTATTTGGTTGGGTTTTTTTTTGTTCTATTTATTTTTTGCTTAGGCATTTGAGGTTAAGTGACTTGCCCAGGGTCACACAGCTAGGAAGTGTTAAGTGTCTGAGACCAGATATGAACTCAGGTCCTCCTGACTTCGGGGCTGGTGCCCCATCCACTGCACCACCTAGCTGCCCCTAGTCATTTTAAGTTTTTAACAGCTATCAAATATCTATTTTAAGCTTTAGTAGCTATTTAACAGCTATCACGCAGGCTAAGTGGTAACTAAGCATAGATACTATAGTAACTGACAATATCCAAAGCCTCAGCCTGCTCTTAGCCCCGTGCCATTCCCAGAGGATGGCAAAGTTCAGTTGCTTTGGGTAAGAGCAGGACTGGGGTCCTCCAAGGTCCTGGAGGAAGAGGGGGGAGGTGAAAGGGGCAGATTGGTCTCTAGGCCACAGCTCCAATTGCACTGTTGGATATACAATAAGTACGGTGTTTCCCTTAAAAAAGAAATGAAATTTACTTGTGGAAAAGGGCTGTAGTGCGTGGGTCACTGTGAAGGGCTACCGTACGGACACGGATGTCTGTGGGATGTGGGATGTGTATTCTATGTGTGTGTGTTTATGTGGCCACAGAAAGAGCCCTAGGAAAGCAAAGATTCTTTTGTTCCTCGTGTTCCCATCAAATAAGAGTATGCTGAGCTGCGGCACTTCAGTGTCAAACCCCCTCATCTTACAAATGATGAACCTAAGTTCCAGGGAGGTTGTGAAAAGAAAAAGTATTCTTGGTGGATCTGAACCTGTGGGTCACAGAACCAGCAACATGAAAAACTGCAGATTCTCTCTGATCCTCATGGTAATCTCTCAGACTTCTCCAAAACAGAAATGATGTCTCCAAGATAAAGTAACTTTGGCTGTTTCAAGGGTATGATATCAAGAACCAAAAGAAGGCAAAAACCCTATGAACTAATAAATAATTTAAGCCCACTCAGTTCCACTTCTCCTACAACCCACAATCATCCCCCTTGCTGACCTGATCTACAAACCTGCAACAGAATGCCTTGCTGATGGATCTCTGACTTCCCCTCCTCCCTTTCCATAGCTAGAGATCTAAAACCTAATCTACAGAAATTTGATGAGGCTTTGATAGCCAGAGCCATAATAGCGTTCTGGGTTGTGTCAGAGCTCTGGAGGAGAGCAGGGAAGAGGGGCATGGCACTGTCCAAATTTGTAATGGACAACTCTACGCCCTGAGTCCACCTCCTCCCAGAAATCCAAATTCTGAAAGGCAGAAATTTGCCCTAGTGTAATACCAGCAGTATGGCAGAGCTCTGTACCACTGAGCCAAAGAATAGAGAAACAGAGGAAAAAGGGCAAGAGCAACGTGAATGATGCTGAATAATGGGGCAGGCTGGGGTGGAAAGAGCCCAGTGTCCTCGGGGTTAAGTTCTACCTCTCCAAAAGTTACTTGGGGCAGAAGAAACTAGCTAGAGAACTGTGAATTTCTCTTTATGAAAGGTAGCTGAGAGGCTTTGAGATTCAGCCCCCAGGGAAACCATCATCAGAGGAAGAGGAATCAAAAAGGGATCAATAGGGGAATATAAGGGGGGAAAAAACAAAGAAATTATCAAAAATCTCAAAAGGTAAAACACTCAGAGACCCTCAGCATAAGAAGATAAACCGACAAAGAAAACATTAAAAGCAGTGGAAAATATGGCTTCCACATCTAATAAACAACTTCTGAATTTATGAATAAATACTGTAAAACAAAGAAAAATGATTGAACACTTGATAAGGCAGAGAATCTGTGGATTTTGAGAACAGAGTGAAACCCAACACTGTTCTGAGTGATTTAAAAGAGAAATGAAAATTGTGAGAGCAGAATTTATGGCCTGAACAGCAGAAATAATTAGCAGAAGAGAAAAACTTGAATAGTCAGGGGCAAGACTCACCAAAAATACAAAGACACCTGATTAAGAATGCAAAAATACAGAAGTGAAAGATAATCTGAACCCAGTCACTCTCCAGATCCAGAACTCTTTTCATTATGCCATATTGCTTCTGTTATCATAAATTGTAAAGATTTCTTCAGGGAAGTCTGTTCAGTCAAAGTACTAATTTTATTGAAAGTGGAATTCTGTTAGATAAACATTTTCTCTACTCTCCAGGTCAGTCCCACTAAGAGCCATGGGAATGCTATCTTGTTTCTTAGCTAAAAGCAGCATGCAAATAAATAAAATGAAGGCAGAGACAGTTGCAATACTAAAGAGTCAAAGAAATGAAAAGGGAAGATGAAGGAATATTTGACATTTTTATAAACTTCAATGGCCTGAAAGCCATAGAAGTATTTTTAATATTCCAATGAAGAGCTCAAAAACTATAGAAATATACATTCTTGGCACATCCACCTGAAGTGCTTTCTTTTTTCTCTTTCTCTCTTGTTTCCTTTCTCCCTTCCTTTCTTCCTTCCTTCCTTCTTTCCCTTATTCCTTCTTTTTCTCTTTCTTTTTCTTCCTTCCTTCCTTCCTTCCTTCCTTCCTTCCTTCCTTCCTTCCTTCCTTCCTTCCTTCCT
>JAJPUD010000995.1:378008-420544 GCA_023553655.1 Myrmecobius fasciatus | reverse complement strand
TCCTTCCTTCCTTCCTTCCTTCCTTCCTTCCTTCCTTCCTTCCTTCTCTCTTTCTGCTTTCTTTCTCTCTTTCCTCTCCTTTTCCTTTTTCCTTCCTTCCTTCCTTCCTTCCTTCCTTTCTATCTTGCATGCTTGCTTTCTATTGGCTTTACTATAACATAACCAATTTCAATGATAGGGGCTGCTCAGAATTATAACCCTCTTGAAACTGAGCTCCCACTATCATTCCAAGTAGTGTTATTCCTGAAGCCCAGATTCAATTTCCCTTTACTCCCTGAAGCAAAGATCTGAATGAACTGTTAAATATATATTTGGTTGTGTCACCTCAACAAAGAAGATATCCTGTAGAAGTTTATTTATAGAATAGTAGTTTTCCTCTGATAAACTCAAGGCATTTTTCTGCAGATATTTTCAAAGACAGATGTAAACTTATTCTGTAATTTCATGAATGCTTTCTTATCAGTGTCACTATTATTATACAAAATCACTTTTCTTTTGTTCCTGTTCTCTCTTGATACTTAGAAAAATTTCCTATGTCAATTCTTCCTTGATATTCTGTAGTCCAAGATCACTACCTTCTGCTTGATTTTGCTTCTATTTCTGATGTTTTTAGTTTTCTAGTTTTGGTACTTAAATAAATAAATAATTTTATGTACTTCAAAGGTAAATGAGTAGAATTCAGAGCAGAAACATTTAGGTATTTTCACAGTGTGTGACTGTATATTCCAAACCAATTAACTTCTAAAAGATGTGATTAAAGAAATATTTAATGAAAAAAGAAGATAGTATGGTCATGTGGTTAGAGTATGTGAATGGCCCATATATTCTATTGGTATTCTTACAATATTAAATTTAAAAAAAAAAAAAGCTCCTCCAATGGTAAACTTAAGAAAAAGCACAGACAAAAGAGCACAGGTGCTCTATCCACTGTGCCACCTAGCTGCCCCTTGGAAACTACTTCTTGAGTAAGCAGTTGATATATGGGGTAAGCAAAAGGGTGAAAACTCAATGCAGGTAGCAGGACAATTTCAAGGATTGTTGTGTAACATTGAATACTTGAATGATGATAACAGAGGAATTTAGTATAAAGTCATTTGAACCAGGGTATTTCTCTTGGAGCAAGTATTTTTTATCTTTTTTGTGCCATAAATACCTCTGATAGAGTAGAAGATGTGGAGCAAAAAATTATGCAGTATGAAATAGGGGAAAACATCTTCCCAGAAAAAGTAACCTTTCAGACAAGAGAAACAGAGCTACAGGGGTGTATAAAGAGACTCTTAGGTTGGTAAAATCAGGATGAACCAGACTGATTTTCTCTTGAAGGAAAGACTCCACTAGCTTGGAGATTTATTGCCTTAATAGAAAGTTCTAATAAGATTAACCACTGAAAACTTTATCTCACTGGAACACATCCATTCTGGGATAATTCCTAAGATTCCAAGATTAATATGTTTCTTCCAAAATTATCCTGCCTCTATTCCTTTACCTCTCAAATAAGGAAAGTGGCCAAGCAGCCTCATATGATTGATTGAGCCTCCCTTTTTGCCTGTAATATCTCTGTAAGGATGTATAAAACCTTATATATTTATGTGTCTCTCTTTGTTTAGGGTTATTGCTATCCACTTGCTATTAGCTGATGCTAATTAAACCTTTATTTTCCAGCTTTGACTCTTGATTTATTGGCCTCCAGTTAAACAGACCAAATTGGGAGTAAATATTCTCCAAAAAGGTTTTAGGACCTCTAGTTTGAGGGATTCCCTAGCAATCATAGGTAAATCCTGTGGGACCCTTCTCTGAATAATATTTTCAAATATATGAAATTACCAAGGAAACCACTTAAAATAGTTATAATTTTTTAAAGTTTCTGATATGGCTTATGGACCTTCTGAAATTTTTCCATAGACTCTCAGGAGTCTATGAATCCTGGGTTAAGGACCCTAAGATATTAACAGCCTTCAAAGAAAAGAGAAATAGAGCTAGAAACAGAGATAACAAGAGGTATTGGCAAAGTAAAGGTTAATTTCTATCTCTAATAGTATGCAACATATTTGCCTTTCAAGCAGTCTTAGACTCAGACTCACCATGAGGTATAGTCAACACATTCTAGGGAATGCATGTCTGTCTGTCCCCAGCAAGCTGCTGGGGAGAAAGAATCCCAATGCATATATTCTATTTGAGAATGTTGATTGTGATGATAAATCACTAAGGCTTGTGATAACTGTTCCTAAAATCTGCTATTATTTTTGCAACACCATTAAGATTTATATTATTAGGTTAATCTGTTGAAAATTGAAATAATAGTTTTATTCTTAATGCCTAAGAATTGAAAGAATTGGAAAATGTTATCTTGACTGTTTCATGTAGGCCTTAATTTGACTGGATTGAATATATTGGAGAAATAGTTAAAGCAACCACTTAGGTGTTTGTTTATTACAAATATATACGTATATAGAAAGACAATATACAGTAGAACAAAAGAGTACTGGACCAAAAATCAGAAGGCTTGGATTTGTGACTGAATTTCCTACTTAACTATAGGCAAAATGAGTATAGTGTAATTTATATCACCTACTTCTTACAAGGTCATTGTGAAGAATGAAAGAGGAAATATATATATTTCAGTGCTTTGGAGCTAAAAATACAATAAAATATAAACTTTTAAAGAAAAGCCATTATTAGCCTTTCATCTGATTTTTTTTTTATCTTTTTTTTTTTTTTTTTTTTTGGCGGGGGGAGAGGAAGGGAGTAGGGCTGGTTCCTGGATCTGTGATTTCATTGCTAAAGGGAGCTCCTGATGAAAATTTTATCAATGAAGTTTGGCTTTTATTCTAACTATTCTGCAACTTTTAGTCTTTGAGAGCTATCTGAGCTATTGTGAAGTTAAGTGACTTGTACTTGATAGCTAGAATATGTCCAAGGCAAGACATGAAATCTGAATGTTATACCCATGTTTTTTCAATTCTTAGGCCAGATTCCTGTACACAGTCAGGCTATTTCTCTTGGCCTGATTATAATTTTAATTAGAGCATTAGGTTTTCTTTTTCATGCCATTTAAATTAATAATTTTATTACAATAAATTATTATGTTACAAGAGGCAGCATAAAAAACAGATTAAGAGTTGGGATGAAGAGCTGGCCTGGAAGTCATGAAATCTCAGGTTCAAGACCTGTTTCTGCCACACATTGGCTATATGAACTTGGACACACTATTTAATCATCTTAATATCTCAATGTCCCTGGTTACTTTATTTTTTCATATTATTTAAAGGTTTTTATTTTCAAAACATATGCATGGATAATTTTTCAATATTGACCCTTGCAAAAATTTGTGTTCCAAATTTCCCCCCTCTTCTCCTCATGCCCTCCCCTAGATCGCAAGTAATCCAATATATGTAAACACGTGCAAATCTTCTATACATAATTATCATGCTGCACAAGAAAAATCAGATCAAAAAAGGAAAAAAAACGAGAAAGAAAACAAAATGCAAGCAAAGAACATCAAAAAGAGTGAGAATACTATGTTGTAATCCACATTCAGTTCCCACAGTCCTCTCTCAGATGTAGATGGCTCTTTTCATCACAAGATCATTGGAACTGGCCTCAATCATCTCATTGATGAGTCATGTCCATCAGAGTTGATCATCATGTAATGTTGCTGTGTATAATGATCTCCTGGTTCTGCTCATTTCACTCAGCATCAGTTCATGCAAGTCTCTCCAGGCCTCTCTGAAATCGTCCTGATGGCCATTTCTGACAGAACAATAATATTCCATAACATTCATATACTATAACTTGCTCAGTCATTACCCAACTGATGGGCATCCATTCAGTTTCCAGATTCTAGCCACTGGAAAAAGGGCTGCCACAAACATTCTTGCACATGTGGGGCCCTTTCCTTCCTTTAAGATCTCTTTGGGAAATAAGCCCAATAGAAACACTTCTGGGTCAATGGGTATGTACAATTTTACAACTTTTTGAGCATAGTTCCAAATTGCTCTCCAGAATGGTTGGATCTGTTCACAGTTCCACCAACAATGTATCAGTGTCCCAGTTTTTCCACATCCCCTCCAACATTCATCATTATCTTTTCCTCTCATCTTAGCCAATCTGAGAGGGGTGTAGTAGTAGTACCTCAGTTGTCATAATTTGCATTTCTTTGATCAATAGTGATTTAGAGCACCTTTTCATATGACTAGAGATGGTTTCAATTTCTTCATCTGAAAATTGTCTTTTCATATCCTTTATCAACATTTGTCAATTGGAGAATGGCTTGGATTTTTATAAATTTTAGAAATATATATTTTAGAAATGAGGCCTTTATCAGAACCCTTGAATATAATTTTTTTTCTCAGTTTATTGCCTCCTTTCTAATCTTCTCTGCATTTGTTTTATTTGTACAAAATTTTTTTAACTTAATATATCTATTTTGTATTCAATAATGTATTCCAGTTCCTCTTTGGTTTTTTTTTTTTTTCTTGCTTTTTGCTGAGGCAATTTGGGTTAAGTGACTTGCTCAGGGTCACACAGCTAGGGAATGTTAAGTGTCAGACCAGATTTGAACTCAGGTCCTCTGACTTCAGGGCTGGTGCTCTATCCACTGCGCCACCTAGCTGCCCCTCCAGTTCCTCTTTGAACACAAATTCCTTCCTTCTCCATAGATCTGAGAGGTAAACTATCCTTTTTTCTTCTAATTTTCTTATAATATCATTCTTTATGTCTAAATCATGAACCCATTTTGATTTTATCTTGGTATTCAGTGTTAGGTGTAGGTCAATGCATAATTTTTGCCATTTTTCTAATTTTTCCAGCAGTTTTTGTCAAATAGTGAGTTCTTATCCCAAAAGTTAGGGTCTTTGGGTTTGTCAAACACTAGATTACTATATATAGTAATTATGTACATATAATAATTACTATATATAGTAATATATGTAGTCATTGTCTATATTATCCTGTGAACCTAACATATTCCACTGATTGACTACTATATTTCTTAGCCAGTACCAAATGGTTTTGATGACCACTGCTTTGTAATATAGTTTTAAATCTGGTACAGCTAGGCCATTTTCATTTGCAATTTTTCATTAATTTCCTTGAAATTTTTGACCTTTTGTTCTTTCACATGAACTTTGTTATTATTTTTTCTAGATCTGTAAAATAATTTCTTGGGAGTTTGATTGGTATGGCACTAAATAAGTTAATTAGTTTGGGTAGTATTGTCATTTTTATTATATTAGCTCGGCCTACCCATGACCACTTGATATTTTTCCAATTGATTAGATCTGACTTGATTTTATTTTTTCAAACTCTTTTACAAAGTTCTCATTTCCTTTCCCCATTTTTCTTTTAACTTTCTTTTAAGATCCTTTCTGAATTCTTCCAAGAGAGCCTTGTGAGATGAAGATTAACTCATATCAACCTCTGGGGCTTCATCTGGAGATGATTTGCCTTTAGGATTCTCAGGATTTGAGGTCTGTTCTTTTCTTTCGCCATAAAAGCTATCTATGGTCAGAGTTCTTTTTGCTTTTTTGCTCATTGTTTTTTAAAGGTTGCAATCTGCACTTAGGACAAAGGGGAGATTGTCCCAAGCTTCCTTTATAGGCGACACCTTCTTTAGGTTACTCTGGAGCCAGTGCTGCTGACTGACTTCTGGTGTTGGGTAGGCCTGGCCAGGTTCCATGTTTTGGGGGGTTCAGAAGCTCACTATATGCCTTTGTATTGTGTTGGAGCTCTCACAGCTAATCTGCTGATACACTGGCTTGTAACCAGGACAGAGTAAGTAGCCTCAGAGCCTCCCAGTAGATTTCCTGGTGCATGGATGCTACAAGGTTTGTGCTCGCTGCCTTTCCCCCTGCCCAATTGAAAGAGACCTTTTCTGAAGTTCTTCCAAAGTACCTTCTGCTGGAAATTTGTTACACTCCAAATATTTGAGGGTTTTGCCATTCCAAAACCATTTCAGAGACTTGATCTGGTGTTTATCTAAGGGACACTTGGAGGAGCTCAGAAAAAGATGTATCTATGCTCCATCATTTTGGCTCTGCCTCCTCCTTCCCCTGATAACTCTCTAATACTTAATTTCAGGAAAGGTGCTATAATTGGTAGAATAAGCTCTTCACTACATGTTTCCTACACGGATGAAATTACAGGTCCAATTAAAAGTCTTTTTTCTTTTGCCTGCCCTGGACCTGGAGGTGCACATAGGAATATTGGAGAATAAACATAATCAGAATCTCTCCCATTGCCACTTAGTTGGCAATATAGCAAGGCTCTATGTAGAAGATGAAGGATGTAAAATGCTCATTATCCCTCCATAATCCATAATCAACAATGGGTACTTCTGAACCTTCAGGCTGCTGCTGTTCAAAGTCTCCTGTAACCTCTTAGATCCAAAGGCATTCCAAACCAGATATCTGACCAAATCTCTTAGCATAGTTATAGCCCTGAGTGAAGTTATCTGATTCATCTGGAATGGAATTTACTTAAGTTGCTGTATTCTTGTGCCATAAAACCAAGATTTCAGTTGATCCCCAAATTAAGAGGAAAATAAACAGTGCCCAACCAAGAAACATGTCAAATAAAAGTACTGAACATGTGGGCATGATCATATAATTCTATTTCCTAAATTCTAAGTTTCAGTTGATGTATATCCAAATATCCAATCCAAATATCTGCCTAATTGTTATCATTTAAAACAATCCTGAAAAGCAGCATTAGCCAGTTCAGTGTCTTTTTAGATCCTAGAGTTGTAAATCTGTGTCTTAAATTTATCTGTAAAACAGGAATAATAATAAAAACCCACACAGATGTTAGATCAATAAAAGAGATTATAAGTTTTTGGGGAAAAATAAGATGATGAATATATGAAGTTTAAAAAAAATAATTGGAAAAAGGATATCTAAAAATACACAAAATCATTTCCTGGATCCAAGAGTAAAAAAAAAATTAGGAACATAATTCAAATGATTTTATTTTAATCGTTTGAGACATTTTAGAATAAAGCTAGAACTGGCACGAGGTAAGTGGGGCTGAGCCCCAGATACTAACATCTCAGAGTGGGGAGTAGTTTTTCTTTAAGGACACTCTCCTCCTCCCCATTCTCCCCTGTTAGACTAGTCCATTGGAATCCTCTACCAGATTTCTATGGCCATCAGACTCTCCTTTAGGGGGCCCTTTTCACGAGAATGGGGCAGACTACCCCTTTCTGTTCAAGGCACTTGACCTAGGTACCTTACCACACATATCACTCAGGAACAGTGAGTGGGGTGGATTAGCTGACAGCTGCAATGGTCTCCTCTGCTGTCAATTTCTCCTTTTCTCGTAGGAAACTCAAAAAATCATCCCCAATGTTCTATCCTCCTCCTTCTTCCCCCTAAAAATCTTCCTCTCTTGTAGTGCAATGGGAAGATGGCTGACTGTAGAGCCAAAGGACTTGAATTTGAAATCTTGCTTTCCTTCTTATTGCCTCTGTAACTTGGGTAAATCATCTTACTTCTCTGCATTTTAGTTTGCTCAACTATAAAACAAAAACCCCTGATGGTCCCTCTATGGCCTTATGACCAGAGATTTCTTCTTCTCACCTTCCTTCCTTTGTCTGATGCTCACTGAAAACTGCTTTTCTCCTGAAGACAACGTTACCTCTTGGCACCCTCTCCAAAATACGTCAGTCCTCTCAAATACAAAAGGTTATGGGGAGGAAGCAACATACTCCTCACTCCTACAGTTACTTTCAGACAATCTGTCTGCCATTGTCACTCAGTAATCAGCAAGCATTTATCAAGCTCTTACTATGAGCCAGGTACTTTTCTAAGTTCTGGGGAGATAAATATAAAGAGTGAAAATAATCCACTGAAAGCTAATTATGCATCCACACTAAGTCTGGACCAATATGGTGAGTTTCCCACTCCACCCTTGACCTGAAGCCTCCAGGAAGTTTAAATAAGTGTGAATCAGCCCAGGATTGCAATGAAGTAGGTAAAAGCTTCTGTGCCAATTACCAGTAAGATCAGGCTGGTGAGGAACTGCTTTATTTCCATCCTGGGCAAAATCAGGAGAGCCATATTAAAACAAAATAGGAAGAAAAAAAGGAGGAGGAAGAAGAAGAGGAGGAGAAAGAGGAAAATAACAAAATGAAGATAAATAGGGGAAAGAAAAAGGGGAGAAGGAAAAAAAGGAAGAGAAAGAGGAAAAAGTAAAGAAAAATGAAGATAAATAGGGGAAGGAACAAGAGAAGAAAGAGGAAAAAAAGGAGAAAAAAGGAGGTAATTTCAGAAAATCCTTTCCCTTTTTCATTATCTGAAAGTATATTTCTTTTTTCATTCTTCTATGGTCATTATAATTTTCTCACTATAGGTTTATGGCTATATGGAACTATTTTCTTAACCCATCTCAGAAATTAAGGACATTAAAGATTGAATGAGGCACTATCTACAAAATTTGCAGAGATATATTATGAAAATTCCTCAGAAATATAACAATCACTTGACAAGATCTTTTTTTAAGGCTTTCTGAAATTGTGCAATGACTGCAGAGAATTTTGCACTGCTTGCTTTATTTTCTAGAACACAAAAATTAATGGATTGGTATGTTGGCATCTGAAACAATGATAGCACTGGTGGAACTTCAAAAGCCAAAGGTTTAGTGTTTTGACCTCTTGACCAACTTTGACATTCACTTACTATGTGATGATGCATGAATGATTCAAACTTTCTTTGCATTTGGTATTAAGACAGTATTATCAGAGAGGCCTGGAGAGACTTGCATGAACTGATGCTAAATGAAACAAGCAGAACCAGGAGATCATTATACACGGCAACAACAAGACTATACGATGATCAATTCTGATGGACATGGTTCTCTTCAACAATGAAATGTTTCAAACTAGATCCAATTGTTCAGTGATGAAGATAGTCATATACATCCAGAGAGAGGCCTGTGGGATCTGAGTGTGGACCACAAGATAGCATTTTAACGCTTTCTGCAAATGTTTGCTTGCATTGTTTTCCTTCTTAGATTTTTTTTTTCTTTCTAGATTCAATTTTTCTTCTGCAGCAAGAAAACTATAAATATGTATACATATATTGAATTTATCATATATTTTAACATAGTTAACATGTATTGGACTACCTGCCATCTAGGGGAGGGGGTGGGGGAAGGAGGGAAAAATTTGGAACAGAAAGTTTTGCAAAGGTCAATGTTGAAAAATTACCCAGGCATATGTTTTGCAAATAAAAAGCTTTAATAAAAAATGCTTATTAAAAAAAAAAACCCAAACAATCCAGGAGTCCTTTTCCTATGGTACATCTAGAGAGTTACTCCTTGGTCAAGTGAAAACCAATTTTCCACAAATAAGACACTCCATCTCTCATCTCCAGGAGTTCTCGTTGCCAGGCCTGTAATGTTCTTCATTCTCCATTCAAAGTACTGATCTCCTTGACTTCCTTTAATTCCCAACTAAAATCCTACCTTCTACAGGAAGTCCTTCCTAATTCCTCTTAAATGCAATGCCTTCTCGCTATGAATTGTTTTCTCTTTATCCTGGATGAGTCGTTTTGTATATATTTGTTTTGCTTGTTGTTAGCACTGAGTTAGCCACTGATATAGTTTTTCTGTCTACTCCTTGAAAACAACATCTCCTCTAAGAATTTGAATGCTATATTATTTTTGGCACATATGTTTTGTATTGATATTATTTCATTGTCTATGGTACCTCTTAATAAGATGTAGTTTCCTTTCTTTTATCTTTTAATTAGATCTATTTTTGCCTTTTCCTTTGTCTGCAATCACCCTGTTTTTTTTTGTTTCAGCTGAAGCATAATATATTCTGTTACACCCTTTTTACCTTTATTCTGTGTGTATCTCTTTGTTTCAAACATGTTTCTTGTAAACTACATATTGAAGAATTCTGTTTTTAAATCCATTCTGCTATCTACTTCCATTTTATGGGAGAGTTCATCCCATTCACATCCACAGTTATGATTACCAATTGTTTTTCCCCCTTGTTTTATAATTTTTTCTTTCTTTCCACCCTGTCCCTCCTCACCAGTATTTTATTTCTGACCAACTCCTCCCTCAATCTGCCCTCCTCTCTTCTCTTACCCCTTTCTTCTGCTGTTTCTACCTACCCTTCTATCCATCCCCTCCCTTTTCTTTCCCCTTTGTCCCTCGACTTCCCTATAAGATAAAATAAATTTCTCTACTCAAGTGAGTGGGTATATTTCCTCTTTGAGCTAAATCTGTTGAGATTAAACTTCAGACAATGCTCACTCCCTTTCCTTCTTTCCCTCTAATATACCTACTAATTTTTTCCACTTTACTTCTTTTTTCCTCTTTTCCGAGTATAAGCATTTACTTTTTTTTTATTTTGGCAAGGACATTGAAGTTAAGTGACTTTCCCAGGGTCCACACAGTTAATAAGTGTTGTGTTTGAAGCCAGATTTGAGTTTGTCTTCCTGACTTCAGGGCCTATGCTCTATTCACTGCAAACATCTAGCTGCCCCTACATTCCTTTTTTCCCCCCATACCTTAATGTCTTTTTAAAAAATATCATCATCATATCAAAGCCAACTTATACCCATACCCTCTGTGTATACTCCTTCTGACTTCCCTAATAAAAGATACAATTCTTGAGAGTTACAAATATCATCTTCCCACATAGGGATGTAAACAATTTAATCTTTATTTATTTATTTATTTTTTGCTGAGGCATTTGGGGTTAAGTGACTTGCCCAGGGTCACACAGCTAGGAAGTGTTAAGTGTTTGAGATTAGATTTGAATTCAGGTCTTCCTGACTTCAAGGCTGGTTCTCTATTCACTGTGCCATCTAGCTCCCCCCACAATTTAATCTTTAAATAATTTTTTTTTCTTTCCAATTTGCCTTTTTATGCTTCTCTCAAAGATCAAACTTTTTGTTTAGTTCTGGTTTTTTCATCAAAAATGATTGAAAGTTGACTATGTCATTGAAGATCCATCACCTCCCCTGAAAGATTATGCTCAGTCTTGCTGGGGTACTTGATTCTCGGTTTTAATCCAAGCTCCTTTGCCCTCCAGAAAATGGTATTCCAGGCCCTCCAATCCTTTATTTGTAGAAGCTACCAAATCCTGGCAATGCAGACTGTGGCTCCTTTATACTTGAATTGTTTCTGGCAGCTTCTAGCATTTTCTCCTTAACCTCATAGTTCTGGAATTTTGCTACAATTTTTCTTGGTGTTTTCTTTGTCAGATCGTTTTCAGGAGATGATCAATGGATTCTTTCAATGACTATTTTGCCCTCTGGTTCTATTATATCAGAGTAGTTTTCTCAAATTTCTTTTTTAAAAATACTGTCTAGGCTCTCTTTTTAATTGTGGCTTTCAGATAGTCCAATAATTTTTAAATTGTCTCTCCTGGATTTATTATTCAGGTCACTTTTCTTTAGGGATATTTTTTTTCATTTGGTCAATCATATATATGTATATATATATATATATATATATTTGGCTGAGGAAATTGGGGTTAAGTGACTTGCCTAGGGTCACACAGCTAGAGAATATTGTGTCTGGTCAATTGTATTTTTTAAGAAATTGTTTTCTTCAGTCAGCTTTTATGTTTCCTTTCCCAAGCTGTTGACTCTTTCTTGCATACTTAAAATTTTCTTTTCCTAATTTTTCTTCTACTTCTCTTATTTGACTTTTAAAATCCTCTATGAGCTCTTTCAAGAAGGCTTTTTGGACTTAAGACCAATTTATATCCTGCTTTGAGGTTTCACATACAGTCATTTTACGCTCTTCTTAATTGGTGTTTTTGTCTTTCCTGTCACAATAATAGTTTTCTATGATCAAAGTTCTTTTTGTTTCTTGCTCATTTTCTTCTTCCCTCCCTCTCTTCTCTCTCTCTCTCTTTCTCTCTCTCTCTTTCTCTTTCTCTCTTTTTCTCTCTCTCTCTCTCTCTGTCTCTGTCTCTGTCTCTCTCTGTGTCTCTCTGTCTCTCTGTCTCTCTCTTTCTCTCTCTTTTCCTATTTCTTGACTTTGAAAAGCTCTGCTCATGGGGAATCAGGGAGCATTTCCCAAGATTTTTGGTGCAGCTTTCAGCTTTGGCTTTGAGCACTAAGTCCCCTTGTGTTTGGTGGTTTCCTCACATCTGGGGGTAGCTTTACCCCTTCCTGTAGTTGCTTGGTTTCCAGGGATAACAATTTGTCTCCTGTGCTGGAACTGGAGGCTGCTCCATTGGTCTGCTATTATACTGTTTTAATAAGCCAGGATCAAGCAGTTTCAGTTGATCCATGCTGTGATTAAGAGCCTTTCTTCTGTCTTGCCTGGACACTGTCTGAGCTGGACTGACTTCCTTTTTTACACAAGTAAGACTGACATTTCCTAAAGTTCTTACAAAGTATCTTGAACTGATAAATTGCTTCATTCTGTCTCTTCATAGACTGTCATTACAGGATCTGTTCAGAGACTTGATTTCATATTATTTCCAAGGGATACCTGGAAAGTTTGAGCAGTTTCCTGGCTTCACTCTTCCATCTTGGCTCAGCCCCCTAAAAGTTCTTTTGCCTCTTTTTGTATCTCCAGCATTTAGCATAGTTCATGGCACATAATAGATGCTTAACACATCTTGATTAATTAAAATGCCAAACAAGTAGTTTGGATAATCATAACTTATGGTAACTAAAGATTATTAAGTCACTAAAGTCCACTAAGTGGTAAAGGGACTGAGGAAGACTTTATGGAAGAGTTGAGATTTGAGCTAACCTTTAACAATAAGTCCATGAAGAAAAGTATTGAGTATATCAGCATGGCAGTGTTAATGCAGTGGGAGGGACAAAGGCACAAAAATGCACATGATTTATTTGAAACACAGTGAACACTGTCTAGATGTATGTAGAGCAAATGAGAGTAAGAGACAGAGAAAAAGGAGAGGGAGAGCCAGAGATTGAGACACAAAGAGAGGCAGAGAGACATAGAAAAAGATGGAAAGAGACAGAGAAAGAGAGAGAAGCAGCAGCATAGAGACAGAATGACAGAGAGATAAACAGAGGGAAGTAAGATAAAGCTACGTTATTGAGTACTTCAAATGCCAAGCTGTCTGGACTTAATTCTGTCATCAAAAAGGAGCTGCTGAATTTTTTAATGGGGAGCAACATGGTGAACTTTGTTTTTTAACTAGCTCTGTAATTTCATTGGTTAAGGAACCCTGTACAATAGCTCTGAAACTTAGTCATAGAGAGTTGCTTGGGTCACAGAAAGGTTAAGTCTTAATATAATCAGTATGTGTCAAAGATGTGACTTAACTCAGGTTTTTATAACCCCATGATGGATATTTTTAGGCAAAGTTTAAAAATCTGCCTCAGCTGTGTGACTTTGGGCAATTTACCATTTAATTTTTCTCAGCCTCAGTTTCCTCATGTATAAGTTAGAAAAAAATAGCTTTTTTGTGCTTTATAAACCTTTAAATGGCTATATAAATGCTAGTTATTGTTGTTTTGTAATGTTACAAATCCTACCACCCTTTATCTTTTAGGACTAGTTTTAATTCTTCCTCATTATCTTCTTTTCCCTTCCTCTCTTCTCAAACCTCAGAATTTAGCCACATATCCTACCAAAACAGGATTAATGAGGAAAGAGAAAACAACTCTTACATATGTATAAGCTATCACATTCATCATCAAACATGGTGTCCTTGTTCTGGATGTAACTCAAGTGTAGGCCTTGATCTATTATCCATTGTAAGTGCTTGATCACCATTACATGAATAGCAGCTAAAACGTAATGAATTATCAATTGATACAAATGATGGAGTCCAGGCTAACTAAGCAGGCAATGTCCTAACAACAGGCTGGCAGTTAATTGGAATGTTGCCAACAGGTACACCTTGTCACAGATCTATGTTGTCATCACATTACACACAGGTCAAGCTTTCTCATCTTACTCCTCCCTGCTTCAATAGACTTTGAAACACTTCAATTAGTCCTGAATGAATTGAGGTTCTTTATGGTCCTATTCTAGAGAATTCCAAATCAAAATTGTTCGCTTAGCACCCAAGAACCAGAATTGTCCTTTTGATAATTTTTCTTTTAGGGAAGGTGTTAAAGGTCAGCCACCAAATCATATAGATAAAAATGCTTGATTGCTCAATATCATCCTTTGCTGATTGTTATCTATGGAGAGGAGGGTTCATCCTGAAACAAGTATTGTTTGTGGTCTATGACATACTCAAGATACAGACAGTTTCAGGGAACTGTTAAATATTTCTTATTCATCTCATTCCTGCACTAGTGAAACAACTCACAATAAATAGCTGAGATGGCAGGTTCAGACTTCTTATCCCAGTGACTCTGTTCCTTCCCTTTACTGTATGGAATGTATTGGGGAAATTCTCAGTATAGGTTTTTTGAGACCCTCACAGAGATTCTCATCCACCAACTGGATCCCCTGACTACAGGTCAAATTTGATTAGCCAAACCGAAAATAAAAATATTTATTGGCATCCTAAGAAAGACTGCTTGCTGATAGTAGCTTTGGAATCAACTTTGTAGAGTATATATTTAGTTTTTTTTTTATAACTTTATAAAAGGCTTTCTCTGGGTACACAGACAAGATTGATAAGTAAAACATTTCACAGAAGAGAGAAAGGGGTAAAGAAAAGGGGAAAACTGGCCAAGGGAAAAAGAGGTGTTTCCTAAAGAAAATATGCTATGCAGCTAAAAAAGTTTGTTACTTAGTATATTCTGTTCAGGGATGAAAAAGAAAAGGTAACCAAATAATTTTACAATTATTAGAGAATATTTTAATCTAGAACAGGAAGGCTGAGTTAACCATTTTAACAATATTATCCAAGGATAACAAATAGTTTTTATACTAGGCGATGAGACCATATTCTTTACTGTGACCATAAATATTTGGTATATTTTATTGTTTAGTTACATTGCATGGCAACCATAATTCATCTTAGGGTAATATTCTGTAGGTCATCCTCTTTCTTCTTCAAAAAACATGCTGTTAAGAAATAATCAGGCTATAGGAGGCCAGTAAGTGAACAGTATAGGAATTCTCCAATTTAAGATATGTTCTAATTTTTATAAAACTTCCATTCTCAGGACCTTTAGTGTCTGAATTCAGCACATAAAGAAAACAGAATAACAGGGAGAAAGTTATCAGGAACTGAAGACCTAGGATCTTCCCCTCTCAGGCTCACTATCTGGGGCCACTAAATTGTACATAACACATATTAACAAGAAAATTATATATATATGTATATATATATGATTTTCTAGTTTATATATATATGTGTGTGTATATTATCCACACACACATATATAATATGTACATATATATACACATGCACATATGTATAAATGTATACATACATATATACATATATATATGAATCACATTTTTATTATATTAAATATTTTTCAATTACATTTTAATCTGGTTCAGGCTATACAAATTTAATACTTCTGGTCTACATTACAGAAAATGTCTGTGAGGGAATAATAAAACTTAGGAAAGATCGTAATTTAAAATGATCAAGAAAACCTAGTGCATCCTAGACTACCCACCAATCATCTTGACTATCTTGCCACTGAACACTGGTAACTATGGAGGAGAGAGTGAGGCTGATTATTGTATAGCTCTACCCTACTTAAATCTAAATTACTCACAAGTGAAGATATAACCCTCATGTTTTTGAGAATGAAAAATGAACAATAATTAACTTCAAAAGACTGATAATAAAATCTATCTCCCACCATTTGGCAAAGATAATATATGCAAGATTAAGAATAGGCTATGAATTCTGAGACATGGTACTAATTTGTTTATGCTGGACTTTATATATTTGTTGTAGGGAATACAAGAAAGGCAGATTAGTGTTTAGGAATAAACATGACTCACAAAAGCATTATTAAATCTTATTTAATAAACAGAAAAATAACAAAGAAAAAACCCCAAAATAACAGAACTGTTTTGTTACCACCTTATTAAAATGAAGATAATATATAATGCACATACATTTATAATATGCACATACATATGTATATATATACATATATATGTTCTTATATCCATATCTGCCACATAATTTTCCTAATCTTTTTTGTAACAGCAACTAATGCATCTAACTCTGTAGAAACCTGTTTGTTGAGTGCTCATGAAAGAAAATGACATCTATTATTCTTTTCATCATACTAATGAGTTCAAGTTTCTTTGTCTTCACTGTCAATCAAACATTCAAATATACAGATTATCATAGACAGACTGTAGGAATGAATATATTTGCTTAGTCAGGGCTGTATGGATGCCACTGAAATTGATGCAAGCTGCTTTAGGTTTTTTGTTTCTATTCTTTATCAGAGTTGTTTTCCTGACAAATGTACTTAAGGTAAAGATTCTAACACTTCAGTCTTTAAGCCATAGAAATGTGCTATTTCTTTGGGGGTAGTATTTGTTACACGTAAGTATGAGAGCTGTGGGGAGAATACTGGATTGGCCATTCAAAAGATCTATGTTAAAAACCTGGTTCTGCCTAACCTGTGTGATCTTTGTAAAGTTTCCTTAGATTTGATCGGAAAAAAACATTTCCAAGGTTTCTTACATTTCTGAATTTTATGCATTCATTTTATTGAAACAATTCTAATTTGATTATTTTAAATGTCTTTTATAATTACTTTTATAATTTATAATTTTATAAATACTTTATGATTTATAATTATAATTACTTTTATAATTACTCTAGGATAGTATATTCAAACAAAACATAACAATTGCCAAAAAGCAAATTTGTGACGTCACATTCCCCACCCTTTTCTGAATATACATGTTTCAATCAAGATTCTAAAACAATGACTCCTGGGGATTCATAAGTAGTTCTGGGGAGATTTATTTCCTTAGTTAATTCTTGGCACAGCTTCACACTTTGATTTTAGCATTGCTTCAGGTACTTATCTCCTTGGAGATGTCACCGTTTAGCTTTATTCTGATGTCCTGCAATGTATTCAGCACAATTTTCTTTTTTAAAACAGCAAACATAAAACAACCAGAGACATAATAATAGCCTTTTCCATTATCATGAAGTTGCCAAAACAAAACATCTTTCTTAATATATTGATACTTGTATATTTGCAAAAGGAAAGTGATTAAATGACAAATGTGGAAATTTTCTGAGTTACTCTCCCTTCCTCCTTCCCTCCCTCTCCCTCTCCTTTCTTCTCTCCCTCTCCCTTTCCATCTTCCCTTCCTCCTTCTCTCTGTCTCTGTCTCTGTCGGTCTCTGTCTCTCTGTCTCTCTCTGTCTCTGTCTGTCTGTCTGTCTCTCTTTCTCCCTCTTTCTCTCCACATCTCTGTCTCTATCTCTGTCTCTCTCTCTCAGTCTCCCTTTCTCTTTCTCCCTCTCTGTTTCTCTGTCTCTCCCCTACCACACACACACACACACACACACACACACACACACTCTGTGTGTACACAAAGAAGCTAGACAGCCTTCAGCATTATCCACAAAGGAGGTACCTGACTACTTAAGAGAAAGCATTCAAAGTACCTGCTACATTGTGTGCCTAACTGCCTTGAAGCATTCTGGATGAATTCCTCCTTCCTGAACATTTTCTGATTTCTCTTCTTTAACTGCCATTGCCCCTTTACCCGTTTAAAGTATGGAATGCCTTTGTCATTGAAAAGTGGGTCTTGACATTTTACACAGATGCTGGAGGCATAGAAATCATTATAGAATGTTCACAAATGATGCTCATTTGTTGCCAGTTCATGTACAGAGTAATATGGGCCTTACTTAAGTTGAGAGAAGAAAGAAGAGATGGTTTTGTTTTTAGCTGCAAGATCAGTACAAAGCAATTTCAAAACTTATTTTTGTGAATATTTGGGTCAATTGTTCTGTGACCCAAATACAAAATGCATATCACAATTACAATGTAATCTGACTAGAATGAAAAATGAGGCTTATTTTTAAAAGTATGCTCTTTTTTCCCTCATAGATTTAGCTTATGTTGCATTCTTTGGGTTGCATTAGGAGCAGATTTTTTTGCTGTGCAGCTGTGGGTCCATCCATCTCAACTCCCAGTGACTCTAGTCAGTACTATAAGACTATAAATTCCAGAAAAAGATGCCAGCCTGTATGGTATTGGGACACTCCTCATCTGAATGTTCCCTATATCAGTTAAATCATAGGTCCAGTCCTTGATCCTGTCCCTAGGAGCAGATAGGGGTGGGGAAACAGAAAAAAAAAAGTGAGACAGGTATAACTGGGAATGCTTCCAACTTCTTATATCAGAATATCCCATACAAAATTAATTTTTAAAATCAAAAACCTGTTTTCTTTTTTTTTATCACCACTTACACACTATCAGTTAGAAATAATGCAGCTTAACAACTAGTTGTTATTGTTCAGTTGTTTTAGTCATGTCTGACTCTTCTTGACTCCATTTGGAATTTTCTTGGCAAGTTATTGGAGGGATTTTCCTTTCCTTCTCCAGCTCATTTTACAGATGAGGAAACTGAGGCAGCAAACTGTTAAATAGCTTGCTCAGGAGTCACACAGCTAGTAAGGTCTGAAGCCAGATTTGAAGTCCCAAAGATAAATCTTCCTTACTCCAAGCCCAGCACTTTATCCACTGTACTACTTAGCTGCCCTAACAACTAGTTATCAAGAATAATTACTTACAATAGTAAGCTAACAGTTTCCTATTTTCTACACTCTTAGTTACTCTGGGCCTGCTTTCCCACTTTGCTTCCCTCTCCTCAAGCCTTCTCTTTGCCTAACTGGGTTTTGTCTTCAGGTATCTCAATCCTTTGTTATAATTTGTGTCTGAGGAGATTTTGAGCTGCTTCTCCCAAGCATGTTTTGAGCTCCCTGACCTGAGTACAAAAAATATCCAGGTAGGCTACTCCATCTCTGATAGTTTCTGCTTCTTCCAATATTTCCCTCTTCTCTCCCCATCATTTTTATCACCACATACACCATTTTGCCTTCTTTTTTAGGGACTATCCCAAGGAAAATCACTTTCATTCCCCTTCCAGCTTTGTTTCTGACTTTCTGGACTTCATCACTGATATGTTTTTCACTCCTTCATACCCAGGTTTTTCTAGCTACCTTGCTACCCCTATTAGAACATAAGCTCCTTTAAAGCAGGGATTGTCATTCTTTCTTGATGGTATTTGTATTGCTTAGAACAGTGCCTGGCACTTTGTAAAACTTTAATGTTTGTTGCCTCCCTCCCATTCCAGTACCATGTTTTAATACTACCCATAGCCTCCCAACCCACTGACCTGCCTTTACTCTCTTCCCTATTATGAAAACACATGCACATATATTTTATGTGTGTGTGTGTATATATACATACATATATATATATATATGAAAACAGAGTGTAGATATGAATACATGTGTGTATATCATTTAAAACAGCTGACATACCTCCCCTGAAAGTAGCATAGGAAATTCCCAGAAGTCAAGGGAATGACAGCTGCAACATGCTCAGAATAACTGTGGATCACATGTATTAATAGTTTCACCCTTTACCCAGTCTTAAATGGGACCTGTAGTCAATTCACCCTGGTAATATGCTTGTATAGGACAAGTCTTGGTGGAGGTGAAATTTATTTATTCTTATATGTCCCACAAACTCAGTAAAGAACTTTTCTGCAAAGATATATTTCCTCTGTATCTCTTAGTCATTTGGGACACAGTGCTTTCTAAATATTTAAGGAAAATCAGAAAAAGATTCACACCTTCAAACCAATGCTTTACTTCTGGCCCTAAATGACAAAAGCATAAAGTTACCATTGCCCACTGGGTTTAAGGTGCCCTTCATTAAAATAATTGGTTGTCTAGTTTTAATTCCTAAAGGATTAGCACATACAACCCAGAATCGACTCTTAAAAGGAAAATTAATTGGTTCCATTGTTATCTCTTTCATCAGAGAACAAAAACATTTAAGTGCATTTTAGTGCAGAGTCCATTAACACTCATCTTATCATGTAATTATAATGTTCACCTTTCTTTCTGTTCAAAAATTTTTTTCTCCCTATTTTCCCTATGTTAAGGCACAAATTCAGTGGCTTCTTTCAAGTTTCTTCTCAGGTGTAATATTCTATGGTAATTCTTTCCTGATATCTCTAGATATTATATTCTTTACTTCCTCAAATTATCCTTACCTAACTTTTTTCAATTAGTGAAGCTCTATTTCATGTCCCTTCCACTACCTCTCCCTCAATGGAGAAAAATCTTTATAAGAAATATTCATAGTCAAGAAAAACAAAACCCCGCTTGTCCAACAAATATGTATCTTATTTTTAATTATCACTTCTCTTTTAGGAGAATAGCATGTTTCATCATCAAACCTCTAAAATATGGTTGATCGTTGTTATTCACACTTGTTAAGTTGTTCAAAGTTATCATGAAGAATATTGTTACTATTATTGTGAAAATTTTTTTTACTTCTATAAATTTTGTAATTTACTCCACCATCTTAACATTAGGCTGAACAAAGAAAAAAGTAATCTGTCTTATCCATCACTTATTTTTGTCTAAGCACTCATTTTGGGTCACAACCCCTGCTCATAGCCCGTGGTGTCAGGGAAAAGGAGGTCTGATTCAGCCCTTGATTTCTATATTCCCTAAGTAAAAAATCTGGGATACAGGCACAGTGACTGAGTCATTATTCGTATCCCTGGGTGACAGCCATTGCCAGCTTGAATGATGCACAAAGCATCACTTGGACAAAAAGCAGCACCAGAATGGACCAGGTAAAGAAAGTGAAGTGAATCAGCTTTCTGAGGGGTAGTTAGGGAGAATGAACTCAGCACAGTCTGCTGAGGTCATGGATGCATTAGGCACTCATGGTAGAGAACGATGGATTCTAATAGGATTCTTACCTTGGTCAAACAGAACCAGACATTGGGAACTTGGGGGTAGGTCAAGATTCAGGACTGGTACAAATACACTGGGATCAATGGCTAGTCTAGATGAAGACACAGTACAAGAGGGGAAAAATAATGATCTTCCTTTCATCTTTTACCTCTTGAGAATAATCATTTATGAGGTTTGGGGTGTCAGTTGGTGAATTTCCTTTTGAGCTTTTGGTCCTTCTGCCCGCATTGCCATCTAGCAGACTGTTGGGAAGACTTTGATAACAGCCTCTTCCAGGGCCACTAACTCACCCAAGTTTGTTTCTGCTGGGTCAAGGCCAGAGTCCCTCTTGTTGGGGAGGGATCATTTGTAGATTTTTTTTCCAAACAAATTATTAGGTTGTCCTTGGGGAGTTCCTCTGTCTTGCCTTGTAGTGCAAGTGCCTTTTCCACTGAAGAGCACCCAAACTGAATTACCGCCAGTTTTTTAGCAGCTCATTTCCCCAACTTCCTCAGTGTCTCTGAAGCACCCAGAGCCCTTCTTCATAAGGGCTTTCTTTGCACCTTCCAAAAGATGGACAGCACCTCTGGGGGGAGCCATGCTGAGTCCTTTTCAGGGCTGCCCATCCACCTTTGGTGTCTACCTTTCACCCAAATCTGCCTCTCAGCTCCAAGAAGCATGGGCAGTGGCTCTGCCTACGTAAGACTGGCTCAGCTGTCAGACTAAGCAAGCTTAAACCTCCCAACGAGTGATGAGCTAAAGGGATGTCTTAGTGGACATGGGCAGAGGAGACAATTTGTTCCAATGGCTGTGAAGGCAGCTGAAAGAGGAGCTGCGGAGTGCTTGGAGCTGGTCAGACTGTGAACATACCAAGATCATCAAGGCCTGTGGTCCTGACTTTTGTCTTAGCATTGGACTTCAATGACAGCTAGACTGTGACTCTAATGACTTTGTGCAACTCTGCCTCACTTACATCCAATTCAAATGCAAAATATTGGTCCTCTTCAAAAATAACGAGGAAGGATTCAAGAGAAGAAGGCCCCTATTAGAGCAAGAACAATAATCTGTGCTTAATTCTCTGCTTCATTCCTTATCATATCACAGCAAACTGGTGAGGAAGCTGTCTGGAAGCTTTGGGCTGCAAAGGGCTTTTTTATTCCTTCGAGGCCAGCAAAGCTTCCCTTTCCAGACTCAAGGATCTCCAGCAGAAGGGAGGCCACTCTCCCTATTTAGGCCAGTGGGAGCAGGATGTTCCCACATTAATTCAAATTCAGAAAACCCAGTCATGTGCCTCAGTTTTGATTTGGACAGCTTCTAGATTTCCTAGTCAGTCTCAAAAAGTCCCTTTTGGACAATTCCTCATAATCTCAGTTTAGGCAGTCAGCTGTGTAGAAGAGCTTGAGCAATAATCAGTTCTTTCAGAGCCCTGTGAAGGGTAGTCAGGGAGAATGAAGCCATCAGATCAGGTTTGCTGGGCCCTGGAACAAAATTTGTTTCATCCCACTGGGGGCACTAGAGGGAATGAGGTACCCTATCCCTCAAACTGTGATGGGTTTTTATAAGTTTCTTATGAAGGAGCAGTTATTGGGAGAAGGTAGCAAAAAGTCTGGTTGAGGGAATGGTGTTGATTTTTGCTACTGAGGGACAGGCAGAGTCCTGAGGAATTGAAGGGTAGATATTCATCCTGCCAGCCTGCAAAAAGTGGAGCTTTGGACTGCTAGTGCCACTCTGACATGGTGATGGGATTCAAAGGTTTTCTAACCCAGAGTCCATAGGGTCAAATAGTTTCGAACTTTAAGGGTGAACTGGATTGCTGAAATATTTTATAGGTCCTGAATGGGGAGAGGAGGAAATCTAGTCTTGGGGACTGCTAGTAAATAATGATGATGATGATGATGATGATTTAAATTTAATATTTAAATATTATAAGATTTTAGTCATATGACAGCATATTAAAAAGGAAGTTGCTGCTGTAGCTCATAACCAAGGCAACTGAAAGTATGATATGGGAAATATTACCAAGCTTCTATAACCCATACTTGCTTCTGAGCCAATTTAGTCATTTATCTTTGGTTCTGAATTTTACATTTAACAGTAATATTGGGCTATTGTAACCCTGGCTAAGAAATTTGCTCCCCTGTTTGAAAAAAAATGATGCAGGTTGTATTTCTTATTTAATCATATAATTGACTTAAAATAAAATCTACCATATAATCATTTTCTCAAGATATCTATCAAGCAATCAACCAAGGAGCATTTAACAAGTTCCTTGTTCTAGGCACTATGTTAGATACTAAAGACACAATGACAAAATAAAATTTAAACAACCCCTACTCTGAAGAAACTTACATCCTCTCAGGGAGACAAAAACATCTCTCTCTCTCTCTTCCCCTCCCCTCTTTCTCTCCCTTTCCCTGTCCTTCTCCATCTCTGTCTCTTCTAATAAAGAAAACAATTCAACAATCATGAGTTCACTAAATATCATATCTTCATATCCTCAGAAAAGACAATCTTTGTTACATATTTTATATATTATTATTTCTGGGTTGGTAGACATTGTATTGGGTTTTACTCTTGATTGTTAATGGTTCTGAGGATATCCTTATAATGGTTCATTCTATCACAGCTCACATAGAGCTTAGACTAGTAATAGTTTCATCCAGTAAGCTAGAATCAAAATAGTTCAGCAATACACATTAAGTAATCCCATATTCTCCCATTTTGTCTAGTATACACAGGCCTGAAATATAGACGTTAACTCGCAATGTATATGCTATTGGTTTTTTGTGAATAAAATTAAGAAATTATTTTCCTTCATGTCACATGATACCTCAGCATCAAAGGATAAAAAATAAGTTATAGTATTAATAATGAAATCAGAGCAAAAACTACTTATTCTAAACCCCTATTTGTATCATTGCATAGAATAGATTACAGCAGAGTAATATTGGTTTATTTCTTTTTCCAGAGAGTTATATATTTAAAGTGAAATCTGCTGCTTAGAGTTTTTTATAACTAATTAGAATTTTCTGTTTTTCTCAATGCAACTCAGATATGAAAATCAATATGAAGTTTGAGCCTAGCTTATGATGTTTACATTCATATTACAACTTATTTTCCTTGTCTAAATATTGGTCTAAATAAAATTGTGTTTTATAAATAAAAAGAAAATGTTTATAAGATCAAATGAAGAGAATGAGTTGTCTCATAGAATACCTGAGCAAGATAAGGGAGTCCAGATGGATTTATAGTAGGTTTCAATGCCATAACAAAAATGGAGAAAGATACAAGTAGTCCTTAAATGAGCAAGGATGTGGGATAGAAAGATAAAAAGGTTTTAGTGATCACTAACAAAGTAGTTAATGAATGGGAGAATCTATAGCACATTGGAGTATATACATGCAATCAATCTATCTTAAATACCTGATTTTGTAATTAGTAAAGACTAAGGATCATCAGGGTATAATCTCTAAAACTAAAGATACTATACAATTATATTTATTTTCTGTTAGTACTGTAACAAACATAGGACAATTATAAAACATTTATGGTTAGGGATACAATACTTGTTTCAGGATGAACCCTCCTCTCCATAGATAACAATCAGCAAAGGATGATATTGAGCAATCAAGCATTTTTATCTATATGATTTGCAGATGACACAAAATTAGAAGGGACGGCTTTCCACTATCCCTATATGACAGATTGAGGATTCACAAAGATAATGAGAATTTAGAACATTGAGGGAGAATGTAATAAATTTAAATTTAGGGGGGATAAATTTATTTAATAAATTTATATGCAAATTTATTAAATAATAAATTTAAAGATAAATTTATCCCCCCTAAATTTAAAGAATTTGTTTTTGGTTTCAAAAAATTAATTTCACAAATATAAGATAAAGTATGACTAGATAGCAATTCATCCCCATAAAACTCGAGGGCTTTAAGTGGATTGCAAACTTGACATGAGTCTACAGTAAGGCAGCAGCCAAAAAAACTAATGCAATATGAGACTGCTTTAAGAACTACAGTACATAAGCATTGTAAGAGCTCTCAAAGGTCTTCTAATTCAAACTGTATCTTACAAAGAATACCTTCTACAACATACCCAGCAACGCTTATCTAACTTGAACCTACAGACTTTCACTGAAGGAAAATTTATTTACCTTACCAGGCAGCTCATTACATTTTTGGATAATTCTGATTATTAGGACATTTTCTCTTACATAAAGCATACATATACTTCTTTGCAACTTTTACCCATTCCTCTTGGCTTTGGCCCCCTCCCCCCAGAAACTGAGAATCGTTACTTCTAGGATATTATATTCAATTCTGAACGTGTCTTTTTAAGTAGGGCATTGACAAGATAGAAAGATTAGGTATTGTTTCCTGGAGTCATAAAATATGAACTGATGAAAAAATACTTTTCAACTTAAACTCTATATTACTTTTAATTATTATCTTATTTCTACAATTGAGTCAGAGGCGGGAAAGTGAATATTATAGATTATTCTTTTTACTTATTTGAAAAGGCTGGTTTGACTACAACAGGCCTGAGAAGAATAAACCTGGATAAATGCAACCACAATTACCTTCTCTCTAAAATGAACAGGAACCTACAACCTTCCAAGGCTTTCCATTCCATGCCTAGATAGCTTGGATTATTAGAAAGTATTTATTTTACATCAAGCCTAAATCCTCTTCTCTGTAACTTCCATCCTTCACACTCAATTTTACCTTCTAAGGTCAAGTGAAACAATTCTAATCCTTCATGCACATGACAATTTTCAGTTACTTGAATACAACTATCATGTGAATGGGATAAACTGAGTGAAGACCTCGCATGGGAATATAGCTTCAAACTATGCCCTCATTGTGACTTGAGACTTTGCAATAACAAGTTGAGCTATAGGTAAAAAGCTGCAGGTGTTGGATGATTGTGGACTAACATTTCTCCTCCTGTTCCCCACCCCACCCCACCCTCATCCCCGCCTCTTAATTAGCATTTAAGTACTTCTTTTAAAGGTGATGATGGCTTTGGGAACTCAGTAAACAGAATTCTCTCATCTAAGAATATCTGCTTGTATAGCAGTTCTCTAGGGAAATTTCAATTAAGAGTTTGCTATTTACTAATATTCTTTTGTTTCTGGGATAGTTTCCCTCATTTAGAGTGTATGCCTGGCCTCTCCCAGACATTAAGAGAAAAGGTCAGGGGGAGGAGGAGCTTCTATTTAACCTTATGTTTTGCAGTTTGTGTTTTGCACTCCTCTACTGACATCTTGTCTCTTGGGAGTTGTCCTATCTTTCAAGATCAAAATAAATCCTTTTTTAAATTTTTTTTTTTATTTTTTACCTTGAGAGTCTCTGATTTTAATTTGGGTAAGGGTCATTGTCCCACACACCTTCTCTTCTGCAGGTTAAACATTCCTGAATCTTTTAGACAGTATTCATATTGTATGGTCTAGAGGTCCTTCACCAATCAGATCACTCCTCTGGAGGTTTAATTATGTGTTAAAACAATATGATTTCATATCTATATAGGGACATATGTATGTATGTTTAGTGTCAATTTATATATATGTATATATGTAAAATATATCTTTAGTGTCAATTAAGGGGCTTTAAGGAGAAAGTTATAGTGTTTTTGAAGTCCCTGCTTAAAACTTAAGAGGATAGGAGATCAACGATCATCCCTTCCATGCAATGTCTATGTCCTTCCCACTCATCTTCAACTCTCCTCCTCTTCGAACTCCTTCAAGGAGTTCAAACAGCCTTTCTTTAGCAGCTGTAGCTAAAGTATCATTTTACCATCAGCTGGAAAAATAGTTTTTTAAAAAGATAACAAATACATGTCTATGCTCTCTTTTAACTTTTAGTTCTTGAATCTCTAACTGAGCTACAAAACTAAGTCTTATTTTGAACCCTAGAAATTATTTTAGCTGCCACTGATTCATCTGCTGATTGGAAACATTCCCAGGTGGCCACTTCACTTACAAAAGGCCTTATTAATACAACTAAGAAGAATGAAACATGACATTAAAATTAATAATAACTGGATAGAGAGGGAAGGAGACAGAAAGATAAAGAGAGTCAGAAGAAAGAGGGAAGAAGTAAAAGTGGGAGGAGGGAGAGGGAGAAATAAGAAATTCAAGAAAAGTCATGAGAAAAGGGGAAAAAACTAAATATAAATTATATATAAATCTTTGAGCCTAGCTTAAAATTGAGTTAAAGGATGAGAAGAAAGTCATAATTTAGTTTAATTGTCCTATAAATTTTCTATTTTATACTGAATAGGAAAATTCTTATTTTGTGTTTTTGGTATTTCTTCTTGCATCTCTCTTAACTTCTCCTCTAGAAATTTGGATGCTATACTACTTGGTGCATATATGTTTAGTATTGATATTGCTTCATTATCTATGGTACCCTTTAGTACCCTTATCTCTTTTAATTAGATCTATCTTTGCTTTTACTTGATCTGAGATCAGGTTTGCTGCCCCTGCTTTTTTTGTTCACCTGAGTATAATAGATTCTGCTCCAGCACTTTACCTTCACTCTATATGTATCTCTATGTTTTAGATGTGTTTCTTGTAAACAACATATTGTAGGATTCTGGCTTTTAATCCAATCTGCTATCCACTCCTTCTTATGGGAGAGTTCATCCCATTCACATTCAGAGTTAAAATAATTAATTCTGTATTTCCTGCCATCTTATTTACCCAAAGTTATGTTTTTCTCTTCCCTTTCCCCTTTCTCCCTTCCCCCCTCCCAGTATTTTGCTTTTGATGACCACCTCCCCCAAATAGTCCTCCCCCCTTTAGAGCCCTTCCCCTTTTTTACACCTTTCCCCTAATTCTTCTATTTTCCTTTCTATTCTATCCCTTTCTTTTCCTCCTTTCCCTCCCACTTCCCTATAAGGAGGATAAGTTTCTCTGTGAAACTGAACATGTCTGATATACTCTTTTAGAGCCCAATCTGATGAGAGTAAGATTTACACAATGCTCACCCCACTCCCTTCTTTCCCTCAATTATATTAGGTTTTCTTTGCCTCTTCATAAGATTTTACCTTATTTTTACCTCTTTTTTTTTACATTATTTTACCACCTTTTCCCTCTTTCCCTCAGTGTGATAGCCCTTCCACCTTTAGTTTCTTTTTCATATTATCAAAGTAAAATCAAATTATACCCCCATTCTTTGAGTATACCCATAGTGGAAATATAGTTCTCAAGAGTTCATTCCTTTTTACCTTTTTATGCTTCTCTTGAGTTCTGTGTTTGGAGGTCAAATTTTTTTGTTCAGTTCTGGTCTTTTCATTAGAAATAGGTGAAATTCACCTATATCATTGAATGACCTTCTTCTTCCCTGGAAGATAATGCTCATTCTAGCTGGATAACTTATCCAAGTTCCTTTGCTTTGCAGAATATCTGATTCCAGGCAATTTCAATCCCTAATGTGGAAGCTGACAGATCTTGTGTAATTCTAATTATAGATCCTTGGTATTTGAATTGTTTCTTCTGGCTGCTAGCAAAATCTTTTCCTTGGTGCGATAGTCCTGACATTTAGCCACAATATTCCTTGGGGTTTTAATTTTGGGCACTCTTTCAGGAGGTGATCAGTGAATTCTTTCAGTGGTGATTTAACCTTCTGATTCTACAACCTCAGGGCAGTTTTTTTTCAGGATTTCCTGGAAGATAATGTCTAGGTTCTTTTTTCATCATGGCTTTCAGGAAGTCCAATAATCCTTAGATTGTCTCTCCTAGATCTATTTTCCAGGTTAGCTGTTTTTCCTAGGAGCTATTTCATATTTTCTTCTAGTTTTTCATTTTTTTGTTTTTGTTTGACTGATTCTTGAAGTCTTATTGAATCATTCACTTCCATTTGTTCGATTCTAATTTTTAATGTATTATTTTCTTCAGTTACCTTTTTTAGTTCCTTTTGTAACTGGCCAATTGAATTTTTTTGTTCATTGCAGTCTTTTTCCATTTCACAAATTTTTTTTTCAGTGAATTGGTGTCTTTTTCATAATTCTTTTGTAGGGCATTATATACCTTTTCCATTCCTTCTTGCAATGATCTCATTTCATTTCCCCATTTTTCTTCTCTCTTTTGAGATTCTTTATGCAGTCTTCCAGGAAAGCCCTGTGAAATGGGGACCAGGTCATGTCTCCCTTTGTGGCTTCCTCTGGAGTTGCTTTCCCTTTATGAACCTCAGGATCTGAGGTCTGACCCTCTCTCTCTCCATAAAAGCTCTCTATAGTGAGAGTTCTTTTCTGTTTTTTATTCATTTTTTAAAAAAAAGCTTGAGGTCTGTTTAAAGCAGAGGAGCCACAGCTACTTTAATTTGCCCTGGGGCAATTCAGCTGATTGATCTCAGGTTCTGGGCTGTCTGGGCTAGGTCCCCAGTTCTCAGTGGTTTTCAGTCTACATTTTACAAAAGGCAGATCTGCCAAAGCACCTGCCTGCAATCAGGGCAGAGTGTCCCAAGAGTCTCACAGGGACTTCCCAGGGGCTTAGAATCTGCCACACTAAGTCTGGCCTGACTAGGGTCCTGCCCTGTCTGTGGGCTACCATCTGAGCTTGGCAAACTAACCGAACCCCTGCCTGTCTGAAACAGACCTACTCTGGAGCTCTTCCAAGGTAGCTTCTGCTGGGAATGTGTTGTCCTCCAAGTATTTGGGGGCATTTTCACTCCAGAACCAGTTCAGAGGCTTAATCTGCTGTTGGTTTGAGAGAAGGTCAGAGGAGGTCACAGAGAGTCATGTCTGCACTCTGCCATCTTGGCTCCATCCTCCAGAAAATTCTTGATAAAATGACTCTGTCCTTCTTGGGGCCAGTTATGAGAATAATGCAACCATTCTGGGTAAGTAGTCAGACCACATCTCTATAGTTCATGTACTTTACAAAAAGACCTTCTAATAATAAATGATTAACAATGACTTATTCAGTACCCATTAGATTCCAGGCACTGGGAATTCAAAATCAGAAATGAAGTAGCCTTATCCTGCAAAGAATTTACACTTTATAAGAAAAAAAAAAACAATTGGGGCAGCTAGGTGGTGCAGTGGATAGAGCACCAGCCCTGAAGTCAGGAGGACCTGAGTTCAAATCTGGTCTCAGATGCTAAAGCAACTCCAGAGGAAGCCACAAAAGCAGACATGAGCTGGTCCCCATTTCACAAGGCTTTCCTGGAAGACTGCATAAAGAATCTCAAAAGAGAGTCAGAAGAAAAATGGGGAAATGAATTGAGATCAGTGAAAGAAGGATATAATGCCAGGCAAAAGAGATATGAAAAACTGAAAAAAAAATTGGTGAAATGGAAAAAAAATCACCAATTCACTGGAAAATAAAAATGGTGAATTGGAAAAAGACAACAACTCACTGAAAAGTAAAATTGGTGAAATGGACAAAGTATGCAATGAACAAATTGGCCAGTTACAAAAGGAGTTAAAAAAAGTAACTGAAAAAATAATACACTAAAAATTAGAATTGAACAAATGGAAGTGAATGAATCAATAAGACTTCAAGAATCAGTCAAACAAAAACAAAAAAATGAAAAAAGAAGAAAATATGAAATATCTCCTAGGAAAAACAACTGACTTGGAAAATAGATCTAGGAGAGACAATCTAAGGATTATTGGACTTCCTGAAAACCATTATGAAAGAAAGAACCTAGTACTATCTTCCAGGAAATCATGAAAGAAAACGGCCCTGATGTTTTAGAATCAGAAGGTAAAATCATCATCAAAAGAATTCACCGATCACCTCCTGAAAGACCCCAAAATTAAATCCCCCAAGGAATATCAGGGCTAAACTTCAGAACTATCGCACCAAGGAAAAGATATTGCAAGCAGCCAGAAAGAAACAATTCAAATACTGAGGAGCCACAGTTATGATCACCCAAGATCTATCAGCTTCCACCTTAAAGTATTGAAGGGCCTGGCATCTGATATTTTGAAAGGCAAAGGAGCTTGGATTATAGTCAAGAATAAGCTGTCCAGCTAAAATGAGTATTATCTTCCAGAGAAGAAGATGGATATTTAATGAGATAGGTGAATTTCACCTATTTCTTTTCTTTTTTTTTATTAAAGCTTTTTATTTGTATAACATATGTATGGGTAGTTCCCCAGCATTGATCTTTACAAAGCTCTCCATTACAAATTTTACCCCCAGCCCCTTACCCTCCCCTAGATGGCAGGAAGTCCACTACATGTCAATAATATTGAAATACTTGACAAGTTGTGCAAGAAAAATCCTATCTACAAGAAAAAAACAGAAAATCAGAGAAAGGCAACACAGTGCAAGCAAACATCAATAGAGATCATGAAAATGTTACATTGTGGTCCATATTTCATATCCCTCTCTCTGGGTGTATATAGTTTTCTTCAGTGAACAATTGGAACTGGTTTGAGACAATTCTTTGTTGCAGAGAGCCATGTCCATCAGAATTGATCATTATGTAATATTGTTGTTGCTGTGTATAATGATCTCCTGGTTCTGCTCGTTTCACTCAGCATCAGTTCATGGAAGTCTCTCTAGGCCTCTCTGAAATCGTCCTGCTGGTTGTTTCTTACGGAACAATAATATTCCATAACATTCATATACCACAATTTATTCAGGCACTCTCCAATTGATGGGCATCCATTCAGTTTCCAGTTACTAGCCACCACAAAAAGGGCTGCCACAAATATTTTTGCACATGTGGGGCCCTTTCCTTCCTTTAAGATCTCTTTGGGATATAAGCCCAATAGAAACACTGCTGGGTCAAAGGGTATGCACAGTTTGATAGCTTTTTGAGCATAGTTCCGAATTGCTCTCCAGAATGGTTGGATCTGTTCACAGTTCCACCAACAATGTATCAGTGTCCCAGTTTTTCCACATTCCCTCCAGCATTCATCATTATCTTTTCCTGTCATTTTAGCCAATCTGACAGGTGTGTAGTGGTACCTCAGAGTTGTCTTAATTTGCATTTGTCTGATCAATAGTGATTTGGAGCACCTTTTCATATGACTAGAAATAGTTTTAATTTCATCATCTGAAAATTGTCTGTTCATATCCTTTGACCATTGGAGAGTGGGAAAGCCTATTATATTTGAGGGAAAGAAGGGAGAGTGATGAGCATTGTGTGAATCTTACTCTCATCAGATTGGGCTCTAAGAGAAAATATCAGACATATTTGGTTTCACAGAGAAACTTGTCCCACTTTATAGGGAAGTGGGAGGGAAAGGGGGAAAAAAGGGAAAGACTAATAGAAGGGAAAATAGAAGAATTAGGGGAAAGGTGTAAGAAAGAGGGAGAGGCTCTAGAGGGGGGAGGACTGTTAGAGGGAGGTGGTCATCAAAAACAAAATACTGGGGAGGGGGGAAGAGAGAAAGGGGAAAGGAAAGAGAAAAATTGGGTAAATAAGATGACAGGAAATACAGGATTAGCTATTTTAACTGTGAATGTGAATGGGATGAACTCTCCATAAAACAAAAGCAGATAGCAGACTGGATTAAAAGCCAGACTCCAACAATATGTTGTTTACAAGAAATATATCTAAAGCACAGAGATACATACAGAGTGAAGGTAAAGGGCTGAAGCAGAATCTATTATGCTTCAGGTGAACAAAAAAAGCAGGGGTAGCAATGCTGATCTCAGATCAAGTAAAAGCAAAGATAGATCTAATTAAAAGAGACAAGGAAGGAAATTATATCTTACTAAAGGGTACCATAGACAATGAAGCGGTAGCAATACTAAACATATATGTACCAACTGGTATAGCATCCAAATTCCTAGAGGAGAAATTAAGAGAGATACAAGAAGAAATAGACACCAAAACTATACTAGTGGGGGATCTCAACCTTGCTCTCTCAGAATTAGATAAATCAAACCACAAAATAAATAAGAAAGAAATTAGAGAGGTAAACAAAATGTTAGAAAAGTTACTTATGGTAGATCTTTGGAGAAAATTAAATGGAGACAGAAGGGAGTTTACTTTTTTCTCTGAAGTTCATGGAACTTATACAAAAATTGACCATGTGTTAGGGCATAAAACCTGAAAATCAAATGCAGAAAGGCTGAAATAGTAAATGCAGCTTTTTCAGATCATGATGCAATAAAAATCACATGCAATATAAGGCCAGGAGAAAATAGACCAAAAGTTAATTGGAATTTAAATAATCTTATCCTGAAGAATGAATGGGTGAAAGAGCAAATTATAGACACAATCAATAATTTCATCCAGGAGAATGACAATAATGAGACAATATACCAAAATTTGTGGGATATAGCCAAAGTGGTTATAAAGGGAAATTTTGTATCTCTAGATGCTTACTTGCATAAAATAGAGAAAGAGAAGATCAATGAAATGAGCTTACAAATAAAAAAGCTAGAAAAAGAGCAAATTAAAAACCCTCAATTAAAACTATATTTGAAATTCTGAAAAATCAAAGAAAAGATTAATGAAATTGAAAATAAGAAAACTATTGAATTAATAAAACTAAGAGTTAGTTTTATGAAAAACAACAACAACAACAACAAAACAGACAAGCCCTTAGTTAATTTAATTAGAAAACGGAAAGAAGAAAATCAAACCGTTAGTCTCAAAAATGAAAAGGGAGAACTTTCCATCAATGAAAAGGAAATTAGAGCAATAATTACTAGTTACTTTGCCCAACTTTATGCCAATAAATTTGATAATCTAAATGAAATGGAGGAATATCTACAAAAATATAGATGCTCATGTTAATAGAAGAGGAAATAAATTATTTAAACAGCCCCATTTTAGAAAAAGAAATCGAATAAGCTATTAATCAACTCCCTAAGAAAATAATCTCCAGCGCTAGATGGATTACATGTGAATTGTGCCAAATATTCAAAGAGCAATTAAATCCAATACAATATAAACTATTTGAAAAAAATAGGGAAAGAAGGTGTTCTACCAAACTCCTTCTATGACACAGATATGGTGCTGATAGCTAAACCAGTTAGGGTGAAAACAGAGAAAGACAACTATAGACCAATTTCTGTAATGAATATCAATGCAAAAATCTTAAATAAAATATTAGTAACGAGATTACACAAAGTCATCCCCAGGATAATATACTGTGACCAAGTAGGATTTATACCAGGAATACAGGGCTGGTTCAATATTAGGAAAATTATCAGAATAATCAACTAACAAAAACCAAACTAACAAAAATCATATGATTATCTCAATATATGTAGAAAAAGCATTTGATAAAATCCAACACCCATTCCTATTAAAAACACTAGAGAGTATAGGAATAAATGGGCTTTTCCTTAAAATGATTAGTAGCATCTATTTAAAGCCTTCAGCAAGCATCATATGTAATGGGGACAAACTAGAACCATTCCCAATAAGATCAGGAGTGAAACAAGGCTGCCCACTGTCACCATTACTATTCAAAATTGTATTAGAAATGTTAGCTTTGGCAATAAGATAAAAAAAAAGAGATTAAAGGAATTAGAGTAGGTCATGAGGAAACCAAATTATCATTCTTTGCAGGTGATATGATGGTATACTTAGAGAACCCTAGAGACTCAACTAAAAAACTACTAGAAATAATTCACAACTTTAGCAAAGTTTCAGGATACAAAATAAATCCATATAAATCATCATCATTCTTATATATTACCAACAAAGCTCAGCAGCAAGAGATACAACAATAAATTCTATTCAAAATAACTGTCAACAGTATAAAATTTTTGGGAATATATCTGCCAAGGGAAAGTCAGAAACTATAGGAACAAAACTACAAAACACTTTCCACACAAATAAAGTCAGACCTAATCAGTTGGAAAAATATCAAGTGTTCATGGATAGGCTGAGTGAATATAATAAAAATGACAATACCACCTAAATTAATTTACTTATTTAATGTCATACCAATCAAACTCCCAAGAAATTATTTTATAGATCTAGAAAAAATAATAGCAAAGTTCATCTGGAAGAACAAAAGGTGAAGAATTTCAAGGGAATTAATGGGTTCATGATTTAGACATAAAGAGTGATATTATAACAAAATTAGAGGAACATAGGATAGTTTACCTCTCAGACCTGTGGAGAAGGAAGGAATTTGTGTCCAAAGAACTGGGACTCTTAATTGAACACCAAATAGATAATTTTGATTATATTAAGTTAAAAAGTTTTTGTACAAACAAAACTAATGCAGACAAGATTAGAAGGGAAGCAATAAATTGGGAAATCATTTTCAATCTTCTCCAGTTGATAAATGGTCAAAAGACATGAACAGACAATTTTTAGATGATGAAATTAAAACTATTTCTAGTCATATGAAAAGGTGCTCCAAATCACTATTGATCAGAGAAATGCAAATTAAGACAACTCTGAGGTACTACCTCACACCTGTCAGATTGGCTAAGATGACTGGAAGAGATAATGACGAATGTTGGAGGGCATGTGAGAAAACTGGGACACTGTGGAACTGTGAATGGATCCAACCATTCTGGAGAACAATTTGGAACTATGCTCAAAAAGTTATCAAACTGTGAATACCCTTTGACCCAGCAGTATTTTTACTGGGCCTATATCCCAAAGAGATCTTAAAGGAAGGAAAGGGCCCCACATGTGCAAGAATGTTTGTGGCAGCTCTTTTTGTAGTGGCTAGAAACTGGAAACTGAGTGGATGCCCATCAAATGGAGAATGGCTGAATAAATTATGGTATATGAATGTTATGGAATATTATTGTTCTATAAGAAACGACCAGCAGGATGATTTCAGAGAGGTCTGGAGAGACTTGCATGAACTGATGCTGAGTGAAATGAGCAGAACCAGGAGATGATTATACACGGCAACAACAAGACTTTATGATGATCAATTCTGATGGACATGACTCTCTTCAACAATGAAATGTTTCAAATCAGTTCCAGTTGTTCAGTGATGAAAAAAGCCATATACACCCAGGAAGAGGGCTATGTGGTCCACTGAGGGTGGATCACAAGATAGCATTTTCATGCTTTCTGTTGATGTTTGCTTGCATTTTGTTTTCCTTCTCAGATTTTTTTTCTTCATAGATCTGATTTTTCTTGTGCAGGAACATAAGTGCATAAATATGTATACATATATTGGATTTGCCATATATTTTAACATAGTTAACATGTATTGGACTACCTGTCATCTGGGGCGGGGCTGGGGAGAAGAAGAGAAAAATAATTTCCCAATTTGATGCTTCCCTTCTAATCTTGTCTGCATTAGTTTTGTTTGTACAAAAACTTTTTAACATAATATATTCAAAAATATCTATTTGGTGTTCAATTAAGAGTCCCAGTTGTTCTTGGACACAAAAAAAGCTTTGCAAGGATCAATGTTGAAAAATTACCCATGCATGTTTTGCAAATAAAAAACTTTAATTAAAAAAAAAGCCTCTGAAACCATTTTCAGATTACAGTTCACTTGATGAATCTATGCTCAAGATCTTTTTAGCTCTGGAGGACCTGCTAGAACTTCAATTCAGTCTTCAACCCAGTCACATCTACAAGCAGATGAGGCAAAAGGATGGTACTTGAGTGATGATACTAAAAAACTCCCTGCAAAATATTTTTACTATATTCAATTGACCTGTGATCCACTTGAATACTATTGAACTATGTCTAATCTCATGTGATTCTTATCTATGCCATCTCACATATCCTTCCTTGAAACTATATTAAATAGAGATAAAAGCAAAGTAATACTGGCATCTACAAGATATAGAATTTTTTATTTTGGAGAAGGAGCATTTTTCCTTGTCTATATTTTATCACTCCTTCAGGGCCACCAATGATTAGGCCATGACTTTCCTCAAACATATGGTAATTTCTTGACTGAAAAATCTGGCCTATGACCAAAATAATAATGGACTAAAATTAAAACATAGAACCTATTAAGTAGCATAGATTCACAAAATTATAAGAATCTAAAAAATCACCGGTAACAATTTTTGTCTTGCTTTTAATCCAATAAAACTTTGCTGAAACAGGAGGTTGCATAATTTTCATTGGTAACATATCCAAGATCTAAAAAACAATCTTAAGAGGGAATGTCTTTTGTATGTGCTAAATTTGTACAGCTGCTTTTTAATGTGCATTTAGTGGACATATTTAGCGAGTCATTCAGCCATTTACTGTTTATAAATAGCAACATACTAAGCTATATTACCATCCATCAAAACTGTCCTTCAAATAATTGGAGGCCATTGTACAATTGAATTCCCTCTCAATTTTTCCTTTTCCAAGTGAAGTTATAAAATTCATTAAGTTATCCTCAAAATACTGATTTCTCCAATGTTTATGTTTTTATTATTCCCTTAAAAATTTCATCTGGAATGTCATAAATTTGATGCAATATTTTAATGAAGGCCTAGTGCTGAATGCAAATAATCATTATGTGGGTATGCAGGCTAAAGAGAAGCATTTATATTTATTCTATAATGTGGTAAGTTATTAAATTATACCACTAATTGCTGATTCATATTCAACTATGATTTGTTAAAATTCCCAGATCTCCATAAAATCAGTCTTTTCCCATCTCTAATTTATAGTTATTTTCCTCTTTCGGTTTCAAATACAAGATTAGAAAACTAAAATTTTAAGGGACCATTTAGCACAATCTTCTCATTTTACAGATGAGGATACTGGAAACAAGGTAAGTGATGTAATTTGCCCAATATCAAACAAGTTCTAAGCATCAGAGATGGAAGGTGAATCAATGCAAATCTTCTGAACTTAGACTCAGGTCTTTCTACTCTACCACTGACTCAACACCCATTATAGCATATTTATGTACTTATTTTTTTCCAGCTAATAATGGCAAATTTCCATTTAAATTAGAGCTCTTTGTATTACCAGTTTCTCCATCAATTTTGGGTTGCTGTAATATCTGGTATCTCGTCCAAGTTTTTAATAAAAATGAAAAGTAGAAGCAACTAGTGCACATTTAAGTTAGTTTTCCTAATATTGAACCACCATTAAAAGGGATGAGACAAAATATGAAATATTTGATCCTAAAGTCAATAGGGAGCACCTGAAATTCGTTGAGTAGAAGAGCAATATGGTCAAAATTTCACTTTAGGAAAGTTAATTATCTGTTATATGGAGGATGAATTGTAAAGGGAACAGACTTGAGATAGGGAAACCAATTACGATGCTATTGCAATATTCCAAGTGGGAGGTGATGAAGGCCTAATTAGGTTTGTGGTAATTTGAGGAGAGAAAAGATAGATATGAGAGATGTTGTAGAAATAGAAATAGCAAGATTTTGAAAAAGACTAGATATATAGGCATGAGGAAAAGTGAAGAATCAAAGACAACATTGAAGTTGTGAACTTGGGAGATTGAGAGGTTAGTGTCATCTATAAAAACAGGGAAATGCTGAAGAGAAATAGATTTATGAGGAGGGAGAAATAATATAATTACAGTTTATCCAAGTCTACTCTTCCTATACTATTCACTTCCATTAAAATTAACTATATAGTTGGGAGGGAGACCCTTACTTACAGTTCCCATTCAAGTACACAGTCTTCCCACAAAAGGCACTGTATGTGTGAGGGGTGTGTCTGTGTGTGTGTGTGTGTGTGTGTGTGTGTGTGTGTGTGTGTGTGTAGAAATGACAGGATATGGGGAGCCCAAGGAATTGGAATTTTGCCTGTGCAGCTGCTATAAGTCTGGTGGGAGGGGAAAGAGTAGGGAAATATTGAAGGGGGTATTGTTGTTCTGTTGGAGATAAGCCCAATTGGCTATGGATTAGGGGAAAGTGGGATGTAACCCATCTTTCCACTCTCTGCCTTGGGGTCAAGGTACAGACTTTTGGGTGTCATTCCATAGCTCTCCAAGGAACCCTAACCCCAGTAGTTTGGAAAATACTGGATTAGGGAGCTAACAAGCTCATACAGTGAGTTTTTAACTGTACAAATTCTTTCACAAAATCAGTCATAAAATCTCAGAGTTGGAAAGGACTTTAGAGACTACGTAGTTCAATGCATTCCTGAAAATTAATACATTTTAAACAATATCTGACAAGTGGTCATCCACTTTTTTATTTGATGACCTCTAGGGAGAGCGACCCACTTCTCAAAACAGTCTATTCCACTGGTTAGCTCTCATTTTTAGGAAGTTTTTCAATATAATTCAAACATAAGACTTTATATTCATCTCTATTAAATTTCATCTTATTAGATAAGATCCCATGATCTAAAATGGCAAGATTTTTCTAGATTCGGTCTCTTACGCAACGTCTTACCAGTCATCTGAAAATCTGATAAACATGCTTTGTCTTCATCCAAGTCAATCATGCCATGTTAGATACAAAAGGGCCAAGCACAGATCCTTAAGACAGGCAACTGAAAATATCCTTCTATATTCATGTAAAATCATTAATGACTATTTTTTGTGCCTAGTTATTCAACCAGTTCTGAATCAATCTGATTGTTCTATTGCCTAGCCCATATCTGCCCACTTTTCCACAAGTAAAATGAGAAACTTTGTCAAAAATTTTGCTAACTCTAGGCAACTATATCTGAAACATTTTAATAAACTAAGAATTCATTAACTTTATCAAAAATTAAATGTTTAATCTCATATCACCTGTTGTTAATAAAGCCACAGTGGCACTTTCCTTTTCTATATTTTCAGAAATCATCCCATGTAATAATATATTCTAGGACTTTGTTAGGAATTGAAGTTAAATTCATTAGCCTATAATTTTCTTTCTTTTTTTTCCTATATTCAAGCCATCTTTCCTATTCTCTTTCAAAAATTACAGACAGGTGCTTATTTAAAATCCCATAATTCAGTTTTTTAAATACCTTCAGACTTAATTCATCTGCACCCAGTGACTTAAATTCACCAAAGGTAGTTAGGTGCTCTTCTACCTGCCTTACTTATTTTGAATATCCATTTATATTGAGTAACAATTTCCCATTAAAGAATACATAGGATTTTGTAAAGTAATAATCACAAATATATCTGCATTCAAGTGTAATTATTTAAATATTGGAGTCACATGAATTGTATGGGTTAATTATAAAAAAGATATTTTCATCTAATGGAATTCATAAGAAGAGCCATAAAAGAATAAGCACTCAGGAATCATGCTCACATGCTCATTTCAACTAAAGGAATACATTTTTAGAAGACATTTTATTTGACCTTTTAACATCAGGTATAATCTTGTGGGTGACATTTTTAAACACCTAGACTTGCTTATCATAGACATTTAGCATATTTTCTATTTTCTGCTAAATCCTGAAATGTTCCTAGGTGACTGCACAAAGAAAATTTTCAAGGAAAATGCACTATATGTGAGAAATTGTTAATAATTTTAAATAATGATATAATTAGGAACTGAATTTCATGTATCCAATTAAAAGAAAAAGAAAAAGTTCTGGGAAAACACTTATTTGTTCCTGAATGGATAAGAATTCTGGGACAAAGGAAAGTGTATTTTTAAAGCCCCAGCTTAGTCCTTTTTTTTTTTTTTTTTAAACAAGTCTTTGCACTTCAATAGGCACTTGCCCTTGAAAAGTAGAGTATTCTATTGTGTTTTTGTTTTTGTCAAATAGTGAGTTCTTATTCCAGAAGATGGAGTTTGGGGGTTTATCAAATGGTAGATTATTATAGGCCTTGATTATTGTTTGTATCTAATCTCTTCCTCTGATCCATCATTCTGTTTCTTAGCCAGTACCAAATGGTTTTGATGATTGCTGCTTTATAATATAGTTTTACATTTGGTACTGCTAGGCCATCATCCTTTGTATTTTTTTTTTCATTAATTCATCCTCGATATTCTTAACCTTTTGTTCTGCCAATTGAATTTTTTTTCCTGTAAAATAAAATTTTGGCAGTTTTATTGGTATGGTATTGAACAAGTAGATCAATTGAGGCAGAATTTTCATTTATATTAATTTGGACTATCCATGAGCAACTGATATTTTTCCAACTATTTAGATCTGACTTTATTTGTGTAAGAAGTTTTTGTAATTGTATCCATATAGTTCTTGGGTTTGTCTTAACAGGTAGACATGCCAATATTTTATTTTGTCTATAGTTGTTTTAAATGGAATTTTTTCTTTCTATCCCTTGCTGCTGGGCTTTATTAGTATTATATAGAAATGCTGATGACTTATGTAAGTTTATTTTATATCCTGCAACTTTGCCAAAACTGTGAATTGTTTCCAGTAGGTTTTTGGATGATTTTCTAGGATTCTCTTTTTTATCATCATATCATCTGCAAAGAGTGATAGTTTTATCTCTATTGCCTATTCTAATTCCTTTAGTTTCTTTTTCTCTTATTGTTAATGACAACATTTCTAGTATAATGTTAAATAATAGTGGTGATAATAAACATCTTTGTTTCACCCGTGATCTGATTGGGAATGCATCCAGTTTTGCTCCATTTCACATAATGCTTGCTGTTGGTTTTAAATAGATACTGCTTATTATTTTAAGAAAAATTCCCTTTATCCCTATGTTCTCTAGTGTTTTTAATAGGAATAAGTGCTGTATTTTGTCAAAAGCTTTTTCTTCATCTATTGAAATTATCATATCTATTGTTTTTGTTATTGATATGATCAATTATGGTAAGTTTCCCTAATATTGAGTCAGTCCTGCATTCCTGGCATAAATCTCACTTGATCATACTGTATTATCCTGTCGATAAATTGCTGTAATCTCTTTGTTAATATCTAATTGTTTTGCATCAATATTCATTTGAGAGATCTGGTCTGTAATTTTTTCTCTCTGTTTTGGCTCTTCCTAGTTTAGGCATAACTACCATATTTTTGTCACAGAAGGAATTTGGCAGGACTTCTTCTTTACTTATTTTTCCAAATAGTTTACATAGTATTGGAATTAATTATTCTTTAAATGACTGGTAGAACTCACATGTGAATCCATCTGGCCCTGGAGATTTTTTCTTAGGGAGTTCATTAATGGCTTTTCCAATTCCTTTTTCTAAAATGGGACTAATTAAATAATTTATTTCCTCTTCTTTTAAATTGGGCAATTTATATTTTTGTAAATATTCATCCATTTCAGTTAGATTGTCAGATTTTCTGCCATACAGTTGAGCAAAATAGCTCCTAATTATGGCTTTAATTTCTTTTTCACTGGTGGTAAGTTCACCCTTTCCATTTTTGATCCTGGTTAATTGTTTTTTTTCTTTCCCATTTTCTAATCAAATTAACCAAAAGTTTATGTATTTTGTTTTTTTCATAAAGCTAACTCTTAGTTTTATTAGTTAGTTCAATAGTTTTCTTAGTTTCAATTTTATTAATCTCCTTTGAGTGTCAGAATTTCTAATTTGGTATTTAATTGGTGATTTTTAAATTTGTTCTTTTTCTAATTTTTTTAGTTGCCTGCCAAATTCATTGATTTTCTCTATTTTATTCATGTAGCTATTTAGTAGATATATAAAATTTTCCTTAAGAACTGCTTTGGCGCTGTGTGACCCTGGGCAAGTCACTTAACCTCAATTGCCTCAGCAAAAAGCAAAAAAAAAAAAAAAAAAAAAAAGAACTGCTTTGGCTCTATCCCATAGATTTTGGTATGTTGTTTCATTATTGGTATTATCCTGGATGAAATTATGGATTGTTTCTTGTGATTTGTTGTTTGGCCCACTCATTTTTTAGAATTAGGTTATTTAATTTCCAATTGGTTTTTATTCTTTCTCTGGTCCTTTACTGAATTTAATTTTTATTGTATTGTGGT
>JAJPUD010000995.1:337642-373008 GCA_023553655.1 Myrmecobius fasciatus | reverse complement strand
TGTGTTGCCTTTCTCTGATTCTTTTTTTTTTTTCTTGTAGATAGGATTTTTCTTGCATAACTTCTCAAGCATTTCAACATTATTAACATGTAGTGGACTTCCTGCCATCTAGGGTAGGGGAGGGGACTGGGGGTAAAATTTGTAATGGAAAGCTTTGTAAAGATCAATGTTGGGGAACTACCCATACATATGTTATACAAATAAAAAGCTTTAATAAAAACATTTAAAAAAAATAAAATAATATGTATTTTCCCCATTTACCTTTCTATGCCTCTCGTGAGTCCTGTGTTTGTAGATTAAACTTTCTGTTTAGTTCTGTTTTTTTTTTCAATAGAAATGAAAGTCTCTTACTTCTTTGAAGATCCATTGCCTCCCTGAAAGATGATGCTCAGTCTTACTGAGTAGTTATTCTTGGTTGTAACCCCAGGTCTTTTGCCTTCTGGAATATGGTATTCCAGACCTTCTAAACCTTTATTATAGAAGTTGCCAGATCCTGGGTAATCTTGACTGTTGCTCCTTGATATTTGAATTGTTTTTGTCTGGCAAATTGCAGTATTTTTTCCTTGACATTGGAGTTTTGGAGAACAAAGAATAACAATGTTCTTTGAGGTTTTTGCTGTGGAATCTCCGAAGGAATGAATTGATGGATTCTTTCAATCAGTATTTCCTCCTCTGTTTCTAGAATATTGGGGCAGTTTTCCTTGATAATATCTTGAAGAATGCTGTCCAGGTGCTGTTTTTGGTTGTGGTTTTCAGGTAGTTCTATAATTTTTAAATTGCCTCTTCTGGATCTATTTTCCAAGTCGACTGTTTTTCTAATGAAATATTTCACATTTTCTATTTTTTCATTATTTTTAGTGTGTTTGACTGATTCTTCATGTCTCAGAGGGTTATTAGCTTCCATTTGCCCTGTTTTAGTTTTTAATGTATAATTTTCTTCAGTTAATTTTTATATCTCTTTATCAATTTGGTTAATTCTACTTTTAAAGGTGTTATTTTCACTGGATTTTTTTTTTTTTGCATTTGGTCAATTGTGTTTTTTAAGGAATTGTCTTCCTTTTCCAACTATTGACTCTTTCTAGTATACCTCTCATTTCTTTTCTTATTTTTCTTCTACCTCTTATTTGCCTTTTAAAGTCTTTTATGAGCACTTCCATAAAGCATCTTTGGACTTCAGACCAATTCATATCACTCTTTGAGATTTCCTTTGTGGACATTTTTAGCTTATCTGAATTGATGTTTTGGTCTACCCTGTCACATAGTAGCTTTCTATGGTCAAGATTCTTTTTTTGATTCTTGCTCATTTTCTTCCCTTTTCATTTGGTATTTCCTCTATTTTTTTTTTTTTTTAATTTTACTTTTATGATCGAGTTCTGCTCCTGGGAAAAGAAGGTGCTGTCCAAAGCTTCCTGTTCAGCTCTGACTCTTGCGATTGCATGGGGTAGCTTTGCCTGGTCTTTTTAGGCGACAGTGTGGTTTCCCAGAGTTTGTGTTCTTAGCAGTGACTAAAGGCTGCCCAACTGATATGCATCCCTACTGAGCCAGAACTGAGGGTTTTAGTTACTAATTTGTTTTGATGAAGACTCTCTCACTGGCTTTCCCAGAGTCTCTCTGAGCTGGGCTGAACATCCTTTTCACCCCAGTGAAAATGAACTTTCTTGAAGTTTTTTCAGTCTATTTTTAACTGAAGCGTGGTTTCATTCCATCAGACTCTATTCAGAGATTTGGTTTCATATGGTTTTTGAGGGGAACTGGGAGAGCTCAAGAAGCTTCCTGACCTCATTCTACCATCTTGGCTCCACCTCCAGAACTCCCCAATAATTTTCTTAAACTGCTTCTAATGCTTGTACTAGAATTCTGGTTCTATATGTCATGTTTTTCATATCCTCTTCAGAGCTCAGAGCAGGAATCTGTAAATACTATATATGATAACTATTTATGAAACTTTATCAAATTTTCTCATATTATTACTCTTTTTAAAAGCAAGCTACATACAATAGAAATTAGAAATTTAGATTTTTATATACAATCCTTTTCTTTTCCATTATGAATAGGGAAGGGATTCTTAATGGAGGGTCCTCAGATTCTGGAGGGGTATGTGGATAGATTTCAAGAAGCTTGTGACCTGGAAAAAAAAAAACATCTTTATAACCATGCTTCATTACAACTGGTTTCCTTTGTAATTAAATATATTTTATTTTATACATTTAAAATCATTATTCTGACATGTCCATAGGTTTCAGTAGACTGACAAAGGAGTCTATTACACAAAAGAGGTTAAAAACCTCTGATATAAAATACTCATTTTATTTGATGTTTGCTAAATTCAAAGTAATATATATGATAATAATAATAAAAAAAACAAAGGCGACATTGAGGTTATAAATCTGAGTTATTTGGAGAATAGTTATTTTCAATAGAAATGGTAGTGTTTAGAAGACATGAAAATTTAATGAAGAAGAGAATGATGTTAATAGGACATTCAGATTAATTCATAAAGGAAGCATTTGGAGATTCAAAACAAGAGTTTAGAAGGGAGATTAAGGAAGGATATATTGACTCGGGATTCAGCTATGTATAAATAATGTAACCCATGGAAATGAATATAATTACCAAAGGAAAAAAACAGAAAAGAAAAAAAAATCAGGATAGAATCTTGGATGACAGTAATGTTTAACAATATGGAATTGGATGTCCATGTTTGATCCTGTAAGGTTGTACAGATATAAATATCTCCTTTTGTTTATGGGAAAACCAAGATTCACATGAAGTAAAATTTTAAACTAGAAAATAACTGTCAAGGCTAGTGAATACTAGAAACAAAACTAGAGCATACATCTAATTGATCATAGATCAGTCAACAAGTAATTGTTAAGTACTATTTGCCAGATACTTGTGCTACATATACATACACATTTAATGCTTTCCCCCATTATATCATGCTGCTTTGCTCTTAAGTAATCAAGCTAGCAAATCAAAAAGACAAATAACATTAACTGGTCTCTACCCTCTACTCACAATTAAAATCAACATGGACAGAAACAGCTCAGTTGATATAAACTTTGTATAGCAGAACATCTAGAGTGAGATTCACCCATAAACTCCAAACTCTGTTGACCACATTCTAGTGAGAACTCCAGGAATGGCTAACTATGAGTTTCTTAATTGCCTGATTTCCATTAAATAAGTAATCTTGGTCCTTTACTGCCAGTGTGCCATTCCAATCTAACCTCTTTCTATTGCTTCCCCAATCCCAGTCATTTCCCATCTTAGAAGCAAACAGTATGTTTTCCCTATGTTCTTGCTCTTTTTTTATTCATATCATGGACTTTGCTCTTGGCTCCCATTCTCCTGTTGAATTCTTAAACATTCTTAAAAACAATACTCAAAAGCCAACTCTCTCTCTCTCTTTTTTTTTTTTTGCTGAGGCAATTGGGGTTAAGTGACTTGCCCAGGGCCACACAGCTAGGGAATGTTAAGTGTCTGAGATCAGATTTGAACTCAGGTTCTCCTGACTTCAGGGCTGGTGCTCTATCCACTGTACCACCTAGCTGACCCCCCTTTTTTCCTGAGACAATTGGGGTTAAGTGACTTGCCCAGGGTCACACAGCCACAAAGTGTTAAATGTCTGAGACCAGATTTGAACTCAGGTCCTCCTGAATTCAGGGCTGGTGCTCTATTCACTGCACCACCCAGCTGCCCCAAAAGCCATCTCTTTTAGGAAACATTCTTTAATGTCACGGATCAGTAATGATATTTTTCTTTTGTAACCATTAACAGAACTTTGTTTTCACCTCTCAAGTCCTTTTCATATATTGTTTTGGATTATATTTATATTTGCCATATTCTTATATATGGAGCTATAAACTCCATAAGGTCAGGAAGAACCTTGTCTTATGTGAATTTTTTATTGCTTTCTCCCCAAACATTATCACTTTACCACAGTACTTTTACCACAGTGCTTTATATATAACAGGAAGTGAATATTTTTGAAGTGAATTAAAGTATGTTGCTTAAAATGTATTATTGGTGAAAATATTGCTGAATGAAATAGACAAATGAAATTATTTGATATACAAAGGTATGTGCATATATATACAATATTATATACATACATACATATATTAGCTTAGTTATATAATTGTTACCTTTTGTGAATATTTTTCTTAGATTAATTAGGATTTTCTTATTATTTTTTACCAGATTTTAGCTAATATCAATGTAAATGAGTAAGATAAAAAGCATTGTGAGGTGTACAATAATTAACTGATTACATTAATGTTTTTTGTACAAATGATACCAAGGTAGACAAAATTCTAAAATTTAGAAAAAAAATTTTTATACTCTTTTAGATAAATGTCCCATTTCTTAAATATACAAAGAACTTTGTGAAATTTATAAGAAAAATATTAGTCATTCCCCAACTGATAGTCAAAAGATATGAACAGGTAGTTTTTTGGTGAAGAAATAAAAAAACTGTAATAGTAATATGAAAAAATGCTTTTAATCAATATTGATTAGAAAAATACAAATTAAAACAACTTTGAGATATCTTATACCTATCAGAATGGCTAAAATGATAGATGGCTTTCAATTGGGGAATGGCTGAACAAGTTGTGGCATATGATTGTAATGGGTTACTAGTGTGCTATAAGACAGGACCACTTCAATTTTTTTCACCTGTGACCCCTTGTTACACAAGAAATTTTTACCTCTGAGATGAGGTGTTTCTGGCAGTATTTGTGCATGTATAGTGCAAAGTGTGGGATGTTTAGAACCAAGGCTGATGCAAAATTCCCCAATACAACATGGGCAAACACTACTGGAAACATTTGATTTTTGGATTAATTTTTGGTCCCTGAGTTCAGAAACCTTTAACTATTGCAAAATTTTTTGTGACCCTCACATTCAGGTATGCGATCCCAGATGGGGTGGCAACCCAAAGTAGCTTTGCTATATAAGAAATGATGATCTGGTTTAATTTGGAAAAAATATGGAAAGATAGCCAGGAAAATAATGAAAAATGAAAGGAGCAGTAGCAAGTGAACCTTGTTAGAAATTTTGTTTGAAGAACATCTTTGAATGACTAATTCATCTTGACTATCATACTCAAACCAACTATATAAGACACATAAAGGAAGATGCTATCCACTCCTGGAGAAAGAACTGCTAAATAGAAGTATGAATAAGACGGTTTTACATAAATTTATTTGTTCTTTATTGTAGTTTTCTCTGAAGTGGGAGGGAGGGAAAAAAAATTAAAAATGCACTGCAGAGAACCAACCCCCTCCCCCCCAAAAAAAATCAACTTAGAAGGAAGTACAGAAAAAGCAGGGTAGCTTTGAAAACAATGTGTAGTATTTATCACATAGTATTTTCTTTTTCTAAAGTGAACTGAAATGAAATTTCATGATTATTCATTGAATCCTCTCTTATGTTCTGCTATTTATATATGGAAATACTCTTTTTTTTTTTGGTCTTTTTGTATTTCAGTGAAAAATGAGTAAAAGAACCCAAAACATCCCTCTAGTATTAATAATATTTACATTAACATATAGTCTTAAAAGATTCATTGATATTAAAATTATGCCCTTGATTTTGTTTCTATTGTCAACCTAATTGTTAATTTAATTGTTGGATCTTTTAAGTAAAACAATAAAAATTACTTCCTTTGATTCTGGTAAAGCTTACTAATGAAGGTTGCATATACAAATGGTTTTGCTCATTGAGCCTGACAAAGTAATAAATTGTTTAAATTCATTCTTTATAAAACTTTAATCTTTTGTAAGAAGGACTATTATCTTTTTAAAAAATGTTTTGTATTTTGAGAATACTTAATCAAGTAAGATAAACAAAACATTAGATTTGGAAGTAAAGCCTCAATACATACATAATGTACTCATTTTCTGATCTTTAATAGGTATAAGTCTTTACTAACACAGAACAAATAAAAGTATCATATAAGATTATAGTAGGAGCGGCTGATGAGCATTAACCTCTCTGAAAAGCTGTATAGGAATATACTTGAAGACAAATGCAAAGTATTTGAAAAAGAGAATAATTAAAATATATAGATATGTCTTAATAATGTATACATACATCTGTGCACTATGTATATATTTGCATGTATGTATACATTCACACATGTATATATTTACATGATATACATGCATATATGTACATATACATATAAATATCAGTTACATTTAGAAAGGAAACCTTGATTTAACCATGTTTCCCCTTTTCCAATGAAATTATTGTTCAAATAAAAGTATACAAAGAAAAAATAAGTATACAGCAGGATTGGCTCATTTTCTTCAGAAGTGCACAGAGCCTAATTTTAACAAAAAGTGCAGGGTCAGAAAGCAGGCTAAAAGAATGAACAAACAAAAACCATTACTATAACAAGATGGAAGCAAATTTATATTTGAAATAATTAAGGTAAGAAATAATCAAAGGAGAGAGGCATTTCGATGGCTCAGTGGACAGAATACCAGTCCTGGAGTCAAGAGGACCTTAATTTAAATCTAGCTTCAAACACTTACAACTAGCTATGCGACCTTGGGAAAGTCACTTAAACCCAATTGCCTTGCAAAAACAAAACAAAAAATAATAAAAAGCTTCAATCCATTTTAGCCTTTAAAAAATAAAACTCAAAACTTTCAGGGCCATATTCTAGTTAGTAATGTTAATGTGCAAATATTTCACAAAATTCAGTAGAAGTCACCTCTGTTTCTCTCATTAATGCATAATTTTAAAAAAAATTTGAATTGTGTTTAATTTATTACTAGGAATATCTATATACTGGTATCTTTTTTTCAGCATTAGTCTTTTCTCTAATTACTCATTTGTTGTCTTATTGTTTGTCCCTTGTTCTCAAAGAGGCCAAGATATCAGGAAGGTGATGCCATGGCAGGCAAGTGAATTGGATTTAAGTGAGAGAGGTCCCTTAAATAGGTAAATTGTTACTATAGCTAATAGAAAACAAATATGAAGACTGTAGCAGTTAAAATGAAAATGTAAATATCTTATTTAAAATGTTAAAATTTTCTTATACTTTTGACCCAGGGATCCCAATAATAGCTGAATCAAAGAAAGAAATAATGGTCTCATATAGACCAAAATATTTGTAATAAATTTTTTTAACAGTATAGGAGCATAGGTACAATGCTGAATAAACTGTGGCATGTGAACATAAAGGAATATTGCCATGCTGAAATTATAAATATGAAGAATACAGAGAAGAATGGGAAGATCTGTATGAATTAATGCTAAGTAAGTAGAGCCAGGAAAACAAACATACACACTACAGCAATGAAAATTAAAAAAAAAAAAAAAAAAAAAACATCAACACAAACAAACTGAACTCACCACTACATAATTTTAACGATCAATCTTGATTTTGCAAAGGAGAAAATAGGCCTCTCTTTTCTTCTGTGTTGAGGTGAAACATCATGGTTGTGGAACCATGCAGATACTGCCAGACTTGGATGATATATAGGACAGTTTTGCTGACTTGCTCTTTTTTCCTTGCCTAATGCAACTATCTTATGTCTAATGACAAGCATTTTGCAAAAGAGAATCTATTTCTAGATCTATGAACAATGGAAGTAAAAATTCAAGAGAAGTGTTTATGTTTATCTTGCCTATTTTGAATGATCCATGGTTTCATCGATGTAAATACTCTCCCTTCTCTGTACCTTCTAAGCCGGGCATTCTCATCTATATCTTCCTAATATTTCATGGTGAATTAACCAATATGTTAGAGGCTTTAGTCTTCTTAATCACATTTATAAAGCAGTTTATAGGTTAGAAAACACTTTCAATTTGAGTCCTTACTATGTGCTAGGCCCTGGGGATTCAAATACACAATAATGAAATAGTTTTCCCTGTGATTTTACATCTCAGTAAGATAGATTACTTACTTTTTGCTGTTCAATCATTGTCACTCAATTCTCATTCCATGACTAGTCCATCCTCTTTTTTTTAGTCATACATGGTTCAAAATGTCCTTAACACGACTCACTACTTCTAACATACATCTTTTTGAAGTAGTATGGCCTCATCAATAGGAAGATCAGAATTGGAATCAGAAAGAACTGTGATCAAATCTTGACTCCAGGACTTAATAGCTTTGTGACCATGGGCAAGTGATTCAATTATTATTACTAATGATGATAAAAAATTCAAAATCCAACTTGTTATTTGTGCTATGGAGGAAGGGAAATGGCAAAACAGAAAGGCCTCCTGTGAAGGTGGGAATGGAGCTGAGACTTGGAAGAATAGGTAGAAGTAACAGGAGCAAGAGCATTCCAAACATAGAGAATGGCTAGTGCAAAGTCTTGGAGATGGGATATTAAGTGTCATGTGTCTATAATGGCTATTGTAAAGTATATGGAAGAGAGTAAGGTATGTTAATTCAGTTTTTTGGGGGTTTTTTTTGGGGTAGTTTGCCATTTCCTTCTCCAACTCATTTTACAGATAAGAAACTGAGGTAAACAGGATTTGTCCAGGGTCACATAGTTAATGTCTGAGACCAGGCTTGAATTCAAGAAGATGAGTTTTTGGGAAAAAAATTTACATTCAAGGGTTCTGATAAAGACCTCATCTTTAAAATATAGAGAACTGACTGAAATTTATAAGAATTCAAGCCATCCTCTAATTGATAAATGGTCAAAGGATATGAATGGATAATTTTCAGATAAATAAAGCCATTTCTAATCATATGAAAAAATGCTCTAAATCACTATTGATCAGAAGAATGCAAATTAAAGTAACTCTGAGGTAGCACTACATACCTCTTAGATTGGCTAAGATAACAGGAAAAGATAATAATGAATATTGTATGGGTGTAGGAAAACTGAGACACTACTACATTGTTGGTGGAGTTGTGAAGTGATCTAACCATTCTGGAGAGCAGTTTGGAACTATGCCCAAAAGGCTATCAAATTGTGCTTATCCTTTGATCTAGCAGTGTCTCTACTGGGCCTATATTCCAAAGAGATCATAAAAAAGGGAAAAGGACCCATGTATGCAAAAATGTTTGTAGCAGTCCCTTTTGTAGTGACAATAAACTGGAAACTGAGTGAATGTTCATCATCTGGGGAAGGCTGAATAAGTTATGATATATGAATGTTATAGAATATTATTATAAGAAATAATCAGCAGGAGAGGCTTGGAGGGACTGATGCTAAGTGAAGTGAGAAGAACCAAGAGAACATTGTACAGAAGAAGATGTGATGATCAACTCTGATGGACCTATGTAGCTCTTTTCAACAGTTAGGTGATTCAGGGTAATCCCAATGATCTTGTGATGAAGAGAGCCATCTGCACCCAGAGAGAGGACTGTGGGGACTGAGTGTGGATCATAATTGCATTTTGTTTTCTTTCTCATTTTTTTTCCCTTTTTGATCTGCTTTTTCTTATGCAGCATGATAATTGTGGAAATATGTATAGAAGAAGTGCACATGTTTAACATATATTGAATTACCTGCTGGCTAGGGAAGGGGATTGGGAGAAGAGAGAAAAAAATTTGGAATACAAGGCTTTGCAAGGGTGAATGTTGAAAATTATCTATGCCTATGTTTTGAAAATAAAAAAAACTTTAATAAAAAAAGATGAATTTTCCTGATCCCAGGCCTGGCACTCTATCTACTACCATCTAGCTATCCAATATGTAAGGTGGTAAAAAGATAAGAAGGGGCTAAATTGTAAAAAGGTTTTAGTGTCAAACAGAGAAATTTATATTTGATGTTGTATATAATTGAAAGTTGAGTTTAATTATTAAATGTCTATGGGGGTTATGTTTTAGAAAAATGAAAGGTGGAGTGGGAAACATCTAAAGCAGGAAAATCAATTAGAAAACTACTGAAATAGTCCAGGAGAAATATGCCAACCAAAACTATATTGTTGACTATGTGAATGGAAAGAAGTGGATATGTCCTAGAGGCAATATGAAAAAATAAACTAACAGATTTGGAAAGTGACTACATAGGGTACTTGAATGAGAGTAAGGAGTAAAAAAAAATTGTGAAGCTGAGTGACAGGAAGAATGGTGACTCCTTTAACTGTAAGAAGAAAGTTTGGATGTGATGAGTTTGAGACAACCATGGGACATACCCTTTGAAATGCCCATTAGATAGTTATATCAAAGTTATATGAAGAGAGCATAATATAGATGTACAGGTCTATGAGTCATCTACATAGAAATGATAATTAAACCAATTAGGCTGATGAGATCAGCAAGTGAGAGAGTATAAAGAGAAAAGAAGACCCAGGAAAGATGTTTGGGATATATTTACATTTAGTGGACATGATAGATGAAGATCCAGCAAAAGAGACTGAAAAAATAAGACAGGTAGAAGCAAGAAAGAGCACGTTCACAAAAATCCCAGAGAGATTATCTAGCAGGAGAGTGTAGTCAAGTGCCAAATGCTGCAGAGAAGCCAAGAAGGATGAGTATTGAGAAAAGTCATTAAAAGGGGCAATTAAAGAAAGACAAACTCTTTTAATGAGTGATAAGGTGGAAAGCCAGAAAGCAGAGGCATTAGAAGGTGAAAGAAGGGTAGGCTCCAAAGGTAGGTGACTTTTTCAAAATTAGCTGAGGAGAAATATAAGGCAATATAGAAAAGGAATTTTCATTTGCATAGTATCTGGTAAAATGAATTGCTTCCACTCGAAGGAGGATATGACTTTTAAAACTCTCCCGCTAAATAGTTTTTCAATGGCTTGTCCCTAAAGCTGAAATTTATAGTTGTATTCATAAAGAATGACTGCTGGAATAACATGCCATTGCCAGTTTTACTTCATGAGCTAGATATTGACCTGATTACCAAATAGTGAGATTAACTCTCCTTCCTTTCACCAAGCTATGTCACCTCATATTCATTTCACATAATTGTGGTTTTGATTATATATTTTTTTTTGCTTTGTAAAAGATCAAAATTAAAAATAAAACTAACTAGGAGGTACTAAATAATTTCTGAATCCTGCTCTATGTTTATTTTAAGAACAGCTTTTGTGGAGGTAAAGTGTTTCACCTCCCCAATCAAGAAATGTGTAGAGCTATGTGGGTAGTGAGCCAGCATAATGGAAATAGCTTGTCATAAACCTACATAGATCTGCAAATTTTACCAGTCGCTGCTACATTTTACTATTCCTGAATCATGTGACTTCTTTGCAACAAATTAGACCTTTTTTTTCCTGCTTTTACTGTCATTGTGATTGATAATCTTCCCCTTCCAACTCTAAAATTCTATATTACTATGTAAAACTAGTCTATTACTATTTTCTATTATAAGATACAACTGCTGTTATTTTTTATTATCTAATAAGAAATATTCTTTTCCCTTTTCTCCACAAATTCAAGCCTATCATTTCCTTTTATTTATGAATCAGAACTCAATTCATCTATGTCCAATTTGTAGATGAAGGGCCCAATAAAAAGGAGAGATTGGAAAGGGTTGTTGCAAGGAATGAAATAAAAGGTAAAGTAAAAACTTGGATAGAAAAACAAAATAATTCAGAGCAGGACCCAGATCTTTGACTTTTAAGAAGTTGGTGGTCTTCCTACTATATTTTGTATCTTATATATAGCCCACTTAATAAGTGCATAATAAGTCTATTGAATGAATAAATAAATGGTTAAGCTGAACAGGCATCATTTAGATATAGTTAAGAGATGAAACTTGGTTAGCAATTTCACAAAAGGTATACTAATTTCAATTTTGGTAACCAGTTGCAAATGCAAAGCACTTGTCTTCTACAAAATAAACTTCCTACTAAAATGCTTTACTTTTTTGGAAAGGGGATGTTTAAAACCTGCTATTTACAGATTCAATGATCAAAGGAAGACCAGGAGTATTCTTTTGTAATTCCTCACTTACCCAGGTTTTTCTCTACTCCCCAACTAAGGTAATTGGATTATAGGCAGGTAGAATTAGCCTTTCAGGGCCCTATAATTGAAAGAGAATCTACATATTTTATGGCTTTATCTTTCCTGGGAAAGTTTAAAGATTCTGGAAACCTGATTAGATATGAGATGTTAATTGCTACACCAGTATCCTAAGCCCAAAGAATATACCTGTAGTATATTTTCATAAAGGCATTTCATAGGATTTCCCTGTGTTTCAATTTCTTTATCTGAAAAATGGGGATAATAGTGCCTAGTTCATAAGGCTGTTGTGAGGACCAAAAGGGTTAACATATGTATTTTGCAAGAATTAAAGGTTATATAAGTGCTAATCATAGAGAAACTTACATTCATAAAATATATAAATTCACGCTGCAATTTCTTTAAATACTTAGCTACCTAAAAATAAATTCCATTTGCATAACACTTTGAGGTTTACAAAGTACTATTTTTCTAACAACAATACTGTGATGTATCTCTATATTACAGATAAAACAAAAACCTGAGGCCAGTGTCACGATAAAGATTCCATCTCAGAAGGCAATTGAGAAGATTGAATGTAGTTTGAAGAAAACTGATTTTTGGCTCCAGGGAAAAAGAAACTAAATTTGAATAGACAGCCTCAAAAAAGTTGAATTCTCAGACCCTACAGATCTTTAAATGGAAAATGAATGAACAGTTTGGGGATGTTTTGTTTGAATTCTTAATTTTATTGGGGGTTGGAGTAGATCAGGGCTTCTTAATCTCTTTCCACTTCCAACCCCTTTTCATCCAAGAAATGTTTGAGTGACCCAGGTATAGAAATATATAAAATAGGTATACAACTCAAACATTTACAGACAATTTCACCCCCCCCCCCATTCAGTGAGGAGATTCCATATGGGGTCTCGACTCAGTTTAAGAAAGTAGGGACTAGATGGCTTCAGAACTGTCTTCCGATTCTGCAGTTCCAAGACCAGTGTTTTTGTGTTTAAAAAAAAAAAAAAAAAGTTTTTCCCTCAATCTGTAATTTCCTAAATTTCCCTCTCTTAAAAGAATTCTTTCAAACAAGTGCAATCAAACAAAATAAATGTATTGGTTTTGTCTGTAGATATATGCCTTATTTCCCAAATATCTTCTATTACCCTCATACTGAATCTAGAGAGGCTTCACCATTGCATCCTCGGGGGTCACTATTGTTAGTCAATGATCTCTCCATCGGAGGCAGCTAGGAACAAGCTGCCAGGGAGCTGGAATCCAGAAGTGATTTCAAAGCCAGATTCAGCCATTCCTCTAGCAAGTCCTTTAAATCTCTCCGTACCTCAGTTTCTCCTATTGTAAATGGGGATAATAATAGCACCTACTTACCGGGTTGTTGTGAGGATCAAGGAAAATTTCTATACAGTATTTAGAACAGTACCTTGCACATATCAAGTACTTAGGAAAAAAGCCTGTTTCCTTCTCCTCCCCATTAAACCACAGTACGTTCCCTACTTCATAGACCAACATATTATTTCGGGGAAAGTTGTGATTTTTGTTGAATACAACAACAAAAATTTGAAAAATCGATGTATTTTCATTTCCTGACCTACCACCCTTTCCCACCCACCAAACTTCACATGAATGCTCACAAGTAATTACAGAGTTTAAAAAGGGGCGAGTTGAAGCAAGAGAACAAAGAACCTGGGAAATCCACAAACTAGATAATTAACACTTGGGACTGAGAGGTTGACTATTATCTGTTTGTTTATGGGGAATGGAAAGTCCTAGGGAAATACCGAGACCTGGGGGCAGCTGGGTAAACTTCCAACATTTCTGCCAACCTCCTCGAGACTGAAGGAGCTCAGATTGTCCGCAGGCAGATAGTCTCCCTTCCCCCTCCCCGGCCGAAGGCCATCATTACTCCACCCTCTCTTAGGCTGATGCTCAACCCCCTCCTCCCCCAAGGCCATCTACAGATCAGAGAGGTGAGGTGGCACTGCATTCCCCAAGGCGTTCTGCCCAGTCCCACCCCCTCGTAAACTTTTGGGTTAACGGTCCAGGAACGCGCAAAACCCCCTGGTCCAGGGACCCCGCGATCTTCTTTCCCCTTTCCCAGAAGCGAGCGTGTAGCCAACCAACACCCTCGGAGCTTCATCCCCAGGCTCTGTGAGCCAAGTACCACTACTGCTTCAAGTTAAAAGTGAAGGGCGCATGGCCCACTCCCAAGGCCTGAAAGGCTCGCGCCAACTCCCCCAACGCGCACGCGCGCACGCACGCACGCGCACCGCAGTGAAGCGTTCTGCTAGAGGGGGCGCGGGCGCGCGCGCGGCTTTCCCAGTTTACCCCCTCACCTCTTCCCACCCAATCACTGAGACTCCCCCATCTCTCTATCCTAGGAGGGAGGGTATGGGGAGTGGGTGGGTAGGTGCACTCGCTCAGGATTCTTCTGGCTGGGCCCCTTGTCTGTCAGCTCTCCCTCCCTAGTATTCTCAGGGGCTGATCCCCATTAGGTCCACCCCTCCTCCATCCCCTTCCCACCCCTCCCCTCCCGACCCCAAGAGTTCAGCTGGGTCGGTGCACGCGACGTCACGGGGGCGGGGTCTGACGGCGCCCCGTCCCTTTTTTCTTTGCCCGTCCCTCTTGGGGGGCGGGCTGGCCCCGGTCGGGGGCGGGAGGTGCGGCGGGACTCTGCTTCGTTTCCCTGCTGGGCCGGTCTGACGCCTCGGTGGCAGCGGTGGGTCCAACCCTTAGCTTTTGGGCTCGGTCTCTGCTTAAGTCGGGGAGACTGCAGGGTGAAGAAATCCGGGAGGGGGGCGCGGAAGGAGGGGACCATGAGTCGCAATAGTGGCTGCCTGTGCCTCACGGTCCCCGGAGTAGCAGAGGGGCTAGTGGGCTAAGAGGCCGGGATTTTTCGGAGGTGAAATTGGGGTGGGGGGCGGGGTGTGCGGCGGCCGCCGGCAGCGGCATGTGGAGCTCTGCCGGGAGCATGCTCCAGTTGCTCCCCAAGCTCCTCAAATACGCGGCTTTGCAGAGCCGGCGGCAGGAGGTGCTGACCCGCTGGGGCCCGCCGAGAGCGGGAGGAGGCGGCGACCCTGTGGATCGGCTCCCTCGGGGGGGTGTCGGCGAAAGCACCGGGGCTTCGGGTACGCTTCTCAGTCCTTATCTGGAGCGCAACAGTTTGCAGTCGGATTTGGAGCTGCCCGCCCCGGGCGGCTCTTATCCCGCAAACAGTAACAACAGCTGCAGCGGTGAACCCGCCGTCGCCGAGGTGAGGACCTGGCGTTACTGCTGCCTCCTGGGCACCTGTTGGTGCAAAAGCTTCCTGCTGGTCTGTGCCCTGGCCGCCCTCTGCTTCTTCTCTCTGGCCCTGGTCCGCCACTATCTGCAACATCTTCTTCTGTGGGTCGAGAGCCTGGACAGCCTGCTGGGCGTGCTCCTCTTCGTTGTGGGCTTCATCATTGTCTCCTTCCCTTGTGGTTGGGGCTACATCGTGCTGAACGTGGCAGCCGGATACTTGTATGGCTTCGTGCTGGGCATGGGGCTCATGGTGGTGGGGGTCCTCATCGGTACCTTCATTGCGCACGTGGTCTGCAAGAAACTGCTGGCCCACTGGGTGGCCTCCAAGATAGAAGGCAGCGAGAAGTTGAGCGCTGTCATCCGAGTCGTGGAAGGGGGCAGTGGCCTCAAAGTGGTGGCTCTTGCTCGGCTGACCCCTATACCTTTTGGCCTTCAGAATGCAGTGTTTTCGGTAAGTTCTTCTCCCTCCTCTCCTCCCTACTCCCTCATAGAGTCAGGGTCATCTTCATTTCGTGTTTGGTTCAAGAGAGTGGGCATTTGAGTATTTATTTACTGGTACCCCAAAAGAAGATTCGAAATAACTTTCTTCCTTGAAGCCTAATGTACAGGTTCGGCCAAAAGTCTTTAATAGAGACTCTTTTAAATTTAAAAACTACACTAAAGATTTTAGGCACCCTGTATTAAGGAGTTTGGAATGGAAATGATAGACCAAAAAGCATCACTGTGATACAGTTCTTGCTTAGCACAGTACCTGATTGGAAGTGCTTAAGAAAGGCTTATTCACTCACTGGGATGTGGAGTTGGCAATTTTTCTTTGGCCACTAACTAGCTAACCGACCTTGGACAAGTCATTAAGTTCTTAGAAGCCACACTTTCCTTACTGTAAGTAAGATGAGGATATTTGTAAGATTTCAAGTCAGTAAGCCTTTTAAAAGTACCTACTATGTGCCAGGCTCTGCACCAACCTCTGGCACTACAAAACGGTGTTTGCTCTTGAGATTGCATTCTTATGGGGAAGACAGCCATTTATGCTGTATGCAGGCCCCTAATCTATTTTGCCACTATTATACCTTGAATTAATCTCCTTCTCTAACTTTGTTTCTCTTTTGCCCATTTTATTCCTGCATTTAGAAATGTAAAAGATAATCTTTGACATTTCTGGAGTTTCTTATGCTATCTACAGAAAAAATAGAACCTGAACTGCTTTATTCTTGACACACTTATTAGTATAGGTTACCTGTCCATATTGATTCAGTGGAATCCATATTAGAGTCTGTAAGTAAGAATCAGTCAGGTTTTTATTCTAAAAATGATAATTCATTTTTCATATTCATTACTTTAGAAGAATTTTATTTAATTATTAGGAATATTCTTTCAACTGACACAAAGCAGCCCCTTTACATTTTAGTTGATGGTTGTGGGGTGTTACTCTGTGTGAAAAAGTTATAATTAACTTTATACTTGGTTTGGCTGGTCTTTAGAAATAAAAATAGAAACAATCACCTACTGAGTCTACTTAAAGGATTTTTTAGAGCTTGCTTTCCCTTTTCTTTACCTGTGAAGAACCCTTAGTTATTTTCAATACACAATGAGACTTGGGAATAGGGGAAGAGAATTAGCATTTATGTAGTGCCTACTCTGCGGCCAGGCACTGTGCTAAGCACTTGACAAATATCTCTTTTGAGCTTCACTACAACCATATAAAGTAGGTGCTATCGTCCTTTTATTTTTATATCTGAGAGACCAAATTAGGTATTTTAACTTGCATAGTTATACAGATAGTAAATGTCGGACATTGATCTGAACTCTTGTTTTCCAGGCTACAGACCTCATGATCAATCCACTGTGAAATCTAGAACATTAGTGTAGATCTTTTTATTTAATGGGTAAATAGAGGTATTGGAAATGATTTTAGTCATTGGTGGTTATTATAATTTTTTTTCTTGCCTTCCTGTCTTAAAACAGGATAAAAAATTACATACCTAAAATAGGTGAAAAATTATTTGTTGGTTTTTATAGCATCAAGAATGCCTTTCTTGATGCTTGCTCATCTATGATTTTTTCAAAATCAAAGATAATTTATATCTACAAAAGATATTATTTCCAGACTCTTATGAAGTAAGCAAAATAGATGAAGTCCTTTGTGAAGTACTTTACTTATACTGCCAAGATTTTTTGTTTTTAGAAGGCCCTTTAAACCCATTATCTCCTTGAGCACTAGAAATAGGATTGGGATGGTCTTTAAAAAGAGATGGAGTTTAGTTGTCAGAAAAGCATCCAGTGAGTTTGAGTTCACTAGGTTTTAAGAAAACTTTTTTTAATTCACATTAAAGTGTGAATAAAGTAAACTGAACTTTAGTATAAATATTTGCTTTTTAAAAGGAGCTGCTATCCCCAGGAGATTTCCAGGATCAGACATTTTAGGGAAGAAAGGACTTTACAAGTCCTTTATAATACAACCTTATTTTACTTCGGCCTAGAGAGAAGTTATGTGATTTGCCCAAGGTCTTACAGGTATTAAATAGGAGGATAGCTGAATACTGGATTCTCTTTCAAAGTTGGTGGGCTTTTTTTTTTTTTTTTGGCAAAATATTATTTTATGGTAAAATGTTTTAAAAGTAGAGTAAGGATGGAAAGAGAAGGAATACTAATGCTTTTTTTTTTTTAAGTCTTTGTTGACTGCTATTTCTGTTCAAAAGTCAGGAGTCATCAAACTTTCTTCTCTTTTTCTGAAAGATTTCCAACCCTTGATATATGTTCATAACTTTATTTGCATACGATTGTATTTTACAAAGTTTTATAGTTTTATTAGTTTATACTTGAAATATTTTCTCCATAATGATAATTTTTTCCATTAAAAAATCAAAATGAGTTTTTGTGATAAAGGCTTGTTTTATTTTGTGTGGTACTTTTAAAATATAATCAGCCACTGTGTCAACTTTCTGAATTTGTGACTTGTGTTTCCATAGTCTTAAGTATTAAAGCATATCTACTTCAAACTTCAAGTAGTATTTAGAATCATGAATAAAGTGCAGTAATATTTTACTTAGAAAAGAAATTTAGCCATCCATACTTTGGAGCAAAAGGATACTTTCTTCCTATTAACCCTTGTTTTAACTTTTATTTAGCAGGGAAAGACATCTGGATTTTCTAACCCAGGGGAGATTGAAAAGACTTAAAAGGGATATGAGAGGTATCCTCAGCAACAGCTTTGATAAAGTAACAGGATAGCTAGGAAGAGATTGGGGAAGGAAGAGACTGAAATCTTAAAATACCGAAATGGAGGGGACCTCAGAATTCATCTAGACTAACCCATATGGGAGACATGAATTAATTCTCCCTTAAAACATTCCTGACAAATGGTCAAGTCTTTTTGTTTTAAATAGTTCCACTCCCTCTGTTCCATCCTTGAATCTTTTACTTAAATTGGAAAGCCTTCCCCTTCTAGATTGATCTTCTTTGTCTCCATAATAATCATCTTCTCTTCTTACTCCCTCTATCTCCCTCTCCACTTGCTTCTGAAAAAGAGGCTATTCTTTGCCTCATTTCTTATCTAACCTGAATTACTATATGCATATTGCTTCAAACTGAGACCTGGGAAAGATCTTGCCACTAGACCCAGATGGTTCTGGAGGAGAGAGTGAGACTAGTGACTTTTGCACAGCCCTGCCTCACTTAAATTCATTTCACTTGCAAGTCATGACATCACTTTGCTGATGCCATGGTTCTCTTTGAAATGAAAGATAAAAAACAATCATTCTTTGTATTTAATGATGTATGTAAATATATATGTATATATTTCTTATAAAATTATCATAATAAATCCCTGAAGAGTGTCAATCCTGATTTAATCTATTTTTTTGACTATTGGAAGTTGCAAAACTTAGTACAATAAATCATTAATATTGATGGGAGAAAAATATTGATCAGATATTTAATATGACTGCAGGAATTTTTGAACAAAAATCTGTTAAAATATGTTGTTCCTTTGAAATTGTGGAAGAGAATCTCAATCATAATTTGCCTAAATTTCTCTGAGGGAATACTTAATTTTTCATGCATCTGTATAGAAATCAATATCTTAGGAGGATAATTAAAGTTGTATGACTTTCAATTCCTAATGTTACAGTCCTGTTTTTTGAATGTCCTAGCAGTATATACTGTCATTGTCATCTCTCAATTTGGAGAACTTAGAAGATTTTTTTCCTAAATAAATGATGTCTAAAATAGTTACTACTTTATATCCAAGCCTACAAGAACATATTTAATCTACACCTAGTAGACCATTAGGTTTATCCAGATTCCTCTTGAGCTTTGAGCTCCCTTAACTATGAGAACAGAGGGGAGTAGGTTGGAAATTAAAGATGAATGGTGAAGAATCTCTAGCAGTTGAACCGAATAAGCAGACTAGTTTCATATAAGTTAGTCATAAGAATTAAAAAGAAAAACTTTGGAATCATGTATCAAATCCAAGCTAAAAATCATGTATTCTGAAAGGAAAATTTAAAGTTTTTATTGAAATACTTTATACCTAATTTGGCTACATGAAATGGATAGTAATAATGTAAATTCACATTTATGTAGCACTCAGTTATACAATTCTATGAGGCAGGTTGTTAAAAGTATTATTTTCTTACAGATGAGTAGCCCAGGGTTCAGAGAAGTTAAGTGACCAAGTGTCCTTGGGACAGAGTAATAATGAGTAGGAGGCCAGGACTTGAGCTTGAGTTCTCTGACTCTGGTGCTCTCCTTCCAGGTCTATGAATGGTTACAGTAAAGGAATCATGGTAAGTGGGTGAACATTAATTCCCAAATTTTTAACAGAACCATATAAAATCACTTAATTGCTCTGGAGTTCATTTTCCTTAGTATGAGAGGGTTGGACTAAATGACTTCTGAGGGTATTTTTAGCTCTAAATATTTGATCTTGTGTCTTTAAGTTAAACCTTAAGTAGATGCTTCTTTGCGTCTACTGATCTAGTTATGCTCTCTGGGGCCATAAAACAAGACTAAACTGTTTTTCATGTGATGTGTTTTTACATTCTTCAAGAAAGCTGAAGTTTACAAAGCATCTTATATACATTTTAACCCTTTGTGAGATAGGTGTAATTATTATCCCCAGTTTTTACAGATGAAGAAATTGAGAATGGAAAAGAGTATAATATGACTAGAGGTCATATAGTTTGTGTTTGATCTCATGTCTTTGCTCATACTCCATTGCTTTTTCTGTTCTGCCACTTAGCTCTCTCTAAACCAAAAAAACCCCAGTTCCTTTAGGTTAATTTTTTATAAAGCCAAATGCATTATATCACTTACCTTTAAAGCTACTTTATACAATTTTTGCTCAACAGATTTGCATTTTAATTATATGGTTAATTGAGTATAGGTAGCATTTTTCATGAGTATTTTGGAATAGTCTTGGATCATTGTATTGCTAGGAACTAAGGCTATCATAGTTGATCATGATCTGCTCACTTCACTCAGCATCAGTTCATGTAAGTTGGTCTTAGTTTTCCTGAAATCTTCCTGCTCATCATAATACAATAGTATTCTATTACATTCATATACTAAAACTTGCTCAGCCATTCTCCAGTTCTTTGCCACCACAAAAAGAGCTGTTATAAATATTTTTGTCCATATAGGTCTTTTTAGTGATTTTTTTATGATTTCCATTTTTGTGATTTCTTTAGGATACAGACCTAGTGGAATTGCTGAATTTAAGAGTATGCATAGTTTGGCTTCTTTTGGGCATAGTTCCAAATTGGTATCCAGAATGGTTGGATCATAACTCCACTAGCAATATATTAGCACCCTAATTTTCTTGCATTTTAGACATTTATCATTCTTTTATATTAGCTAGTCTGATAGGTGTGAGGTGCTACTTAAGTGTTGTTTTAGTTTGTGTTTCCATAATCAGTAGTAATTTAGATATTTTTTTTCATATTAACTACATAGCTTTAATTTCTTCAGCTGAAAATCCCTTTTCATATCTTTGACCATTTATCAATTGAGGAATGACTTATATTCTTATAAATTTGATACATTTTACAAATCAGGCCTTTATCATGAACAACGGTTATAAAAATTGTTTTCTATCTTTTTGTAATTTTTCTAATCTTGCAATTGTTCTGTGTAAAACCTCTTTAATGTAATAAAAATTATCCATTTTGCACTTCATAATGGTTTATCTTTTCTTTGGTAATAAATTCTTCCCTTCTTCATAGTTCTGACAGATAAACTATTCTTTGCTCTCCTAATTTGCTTATAGTATCACCCTTCATGTGTAAATCCTGTACCCATTTTGACCTTATCTTGATGTGTGGTGTGAGATAACCTTATCTTGATGTATGGTGTGAGATGTTGGTTTATTATGACTTTGTCAGACTATTTTTTAGTTTATGTACCAGTTTTTGTCTAATATTGTTCCTATCTCAGCAGCTGGAGTCATTGGGTTTATCAAAGTACTATAATCATTTTCTTCTGTTTTTAATTTATTTTACTAATCCACCACTCTTTCTTAGCTAGTACCAAATAGTTCATAACATAGTTTTAGAACTGGTACAATTTCTTTTGTATTTTTTTCCATCAATTTCCTTGATATTTATGACCTTTTGTTCTTCTAGATAAATTATTTTTCATAGTTTGGCATGGGGCTGAGTAAGTAAATTCTAGAATTGTCATTTTTCTTTTATTAGCTTGGCCTGCCCATGAGGAATTGAGATAATTTTTCCAATTGTTTAGATCTGACTTTATTTGCATGAAAAGTGTTATGTAATTGTGTTCATATAGTTTTGGAAGGTAAGTTCCCAAATATTTTATATTGTCTAAAGTTATTTTTTTCTTTTTTTTTATTAAAGCTTTTTATTTGCAAAACATATATCTGGGTAATTTTTCAACATTGACCCTTGCAAAGCTTTCTGTTACAAATTTTTCCCCCCTAGCTTCCACCCCTCCTCTAGATGGCAGGAAGTTTACTACATGTTAATTATGTTAAAATATTTGACAAATCGAATATGTATATACATATTTTTACAGTTATCTTGCTGTGCAAAAAAAATCGGATCTACAAGAAAAAAAAATACGAGAAGGGAAACATGATGCAAGCAAACATCAACAGAGAACATGAAAATGTTCTGTTGTGGTCCACATTCAGATCCTTCTCTCTGGATGTATATGGCTTTCTTTATCACTGAGCAATTAGAACTGGTTCTAAAATTATTTTAAATGGAATTTCTCTATCTTTTCTTTCTGAGTTTATATATATAGAAGTAATATATAGAAATGCTAATGATTTTTTTGTGTTTGTTTTATATCCTGTTAATTATTCCAGGTAGTTTTTTAGTTGATTTGCTGGAATTCTCTAAGTATATTATCATATCATATGTGAAGTGATAAATAATATTGTTTCCTCATTGCCTAGTCTAATTCCTTCAATTTCTTTTTCTTCTCTTTTTGGTAAAGTTAATATTTCTAGTACAATACTGAATAATAGTGCTAATAATGGGCATCCTGTTTCACCTCTGATCTTATTGGGAAAACTTCTAGCTTTCCCCCAATATAGGTAATGCTTACTCTTGGTCTTAACTAAACTCCATTTAGTTGTGTGCTCTCTAGTGTTTAATAGGAATAGGTGCTGTATTTTGTCAAAAGCTTTTTTAGCATCTTTTGAGGTAATCATATGATTTCTTTTGGTTTTGCTATTGGTATAGTCAATTATGATGATAGTTTTCCTAATACTGAATCACCCCTGCATGCCTTGTATAAATCCTTGCTCCTTTTACTATATGATCCTTGTGATAAATTGCTGTAATTTCTTCCCTAATTTTTTATTTAACATTTTTGCATCAGTAGTCATTTGGGAAATTGGTTGATAATTTTCTTTCTCTGTTTTGAGAAAAACAGATACCTGGTTTAGGTATCAGCATGTTTTTTTTCATAAAAGGAATTTGGTAGAGTTCTTCCTTTGCCTATTTTCCCAAATAGTCTATATAGTATTATAATCAATTGTTCGTTAAATGTGTGGTAGAATTAACTTAAATCTATCTAGCCTTGGAGATTTTTTTTTAGGGAGTTCATTAATGAATGTTCATTTTCTTTTTCTACAATGGAATTATTTAAATATTTTGTTTCTTCTACTATTATTTATATTTTTGTAAATATTCATCCATTTCACTTAGATTGTTAGATTTATTGCTATATAGTTGGGCAAAAGTGCTCATAATTATTGCTTTAATTTTCTCTGCATTGGTGGTGAATTAATCCTTTTCATCAGTAACTTGGTTTTCTTCTTGTTCTCATTTGGTTAACCTAAGGTTTATCTATTTTATAAGGTGTTCTTTTTTTTTTTTTTTTTCTGGATTTCTCTGCCTAACTGAGTGTGTTATTTTATTTTGAGCCAAATCCAATAAAAGTAAGGTTCAAACTATGCTTATCCTCTTTCATCTTTCTATGTACTATATAATAGGTCTTTATGCTTCTTCGTGTGATGTAATTTATTCCATTCTACCTTCCAATTTCCTCTTCTCCCAGTACAATTTTTTTTCATGCCTTAATTTTATCATATCAAAGTCAGCTTATACTCATACCTTTTAATAATACTTCTTCTAACTGCTTTAATTAGATATATACTTTTTAAGAATGACAAGTACCACCTTCCCATTTAGGTGTATAAATAGTTTAACTTTTTTTTTTTTAATTAAAGCTTTTTATTTACAGAACATGAGTCATTTTTCTACATTGACCTTTGCAAATTTTTTTTTTGTTCTAAATTTTTCCCCTTTCCCCCCAACCCCACCCCCACCCCTAGATGACAAGGGTCTAATACATGTTAAATATGTTAAATTATATGACAAATCCAATATATGTATACATATCTATACAGTTATGTTATTGCACAAGAAACGTCAGATCTAGAAAAAGAAAAAAAAAAAAAACAACCTAAGAAGGAAAACAAAATGCAAGCAAATATTCACAGAAAGTGTTAAAATGTTGTTGTGGTCCACACTCAGTTCCCACAGGCCTCTCTCTGGATGTATATGATTATCTTCATTGCTGAACAGTATGAACTGGTTTGAATCACATCATTGTTGAAGAGAACCATGTTCATCAGAATTAATCATCGTAGAGTCTTGTTGCTGTGTATAATGATCTCCTGGTTCTGCTCATTTCACTTAGCATCAGTTCATGTAGGTCTCTCCAGGCCTCTCTGAAATCATCCTGCTGGTCGTTTCTTATAGTTTAACTTTATTGAATGACATGTTTATGTTTTTTATTTTTGTTGTTTCTTTTGTTTTTTCTTTTCCTGTTTACCTTTTTATGTTTCCCTTGATTCTTGTATTTGAAGAACATATTTTCTGTTAAGCTCTGATTTTTTTTTTCTCATAAGAAAAGCTTGAAAGTCTCCCATTTCATTTGGGACAATCTTTCCCTTGAAAGAATATGCTGTTTTGCTGGGTAATTGATTCTTGGTTGTAATCCAAGGTTTTTTTTTTCCCCTTCTAGAATATCAAATTCCAAGCCCTGAGAACCTTTTTAACATGGAAGCTGTTAATTCCTTTGCAATAATGACATCATTATATTTGAATTTTTTTTCTAGCTACTTGTAGTTGTTTCTCTTTGACTTGATAGTTCTGGAATTGACTAATAGATTCCTTGGAGTTTTCATTTTGGGATCTCTTTCGAGAAGTAATTGGTGGTTTCTTTGACTATTTTACCCTCCTAGGATATCAGGGAAGTTTTCCTTAATTTTTTTAAAGATGCTGTCTAGGTTCTTTCTTTCTTTTCCTTTTTTCTTTTTTTAAAATCTGGCTTTCAAGTAGTCTGGTCATTCTTAAATGGTGCTTTATCCACTGTGCCACCTAGGTGCCCCATGATTTTAATTTTTAAGAATATATTTTCTTTGGTAAACTTTTCTACCTCCTTTTCTATTTTGCCAGTTCTTCTAAATGAGTTTTTTTTTTCCCCAGTGGATTTTTTTTCCCCCACCTCTATTTTTTAAGGAATTATTTTCTTGTCAGTTTTTGTGCTTCATTTTCCAATCTGTTCATTCTTTTTTCACAGTTCACTTGCATAGCTCTCATTCTCTCCCCCTCCTCCCAATTTTCCTTCTTTCTTCTTACCTGATTTAAAAAAAAATTTTAACTCTTCTAAGAAAGCTGTTTAGACTTGAAACCAATTCATATTCCTCTTTGAGACTTCATTGTGTTATGATCTTTCCTGTTACCATAATGGTTTTCTATGATCAGGGCTCTCACTGTTTTTTGCTTATTTTTAAAAGTTGAGCTCTGTTTGAGGGGTACTGTCCCACATTTCATGCACCAGGAGTCAGGGGGCCTGGTCACTGGCTGTCTTCTGGTGTCTCTGGACTTGGTGGCTTGCCCACTGTGCTAGGTGATTCAGCCTCCTCATGTCTGCTGTGCCCAGAGTTTCAGGGCTAGCAGTTCACTTGCTGCACTGGAGCTGGATACCTCACAACTAGGCTGCTATTTCATTTGCTTGTTGAACCAGACCTGTAGGCCTTCAGTTGCTGATCCATACTGTGGCTGATAGCCTCCAGTTGGCTTGCCTGGACACCACTTGAACCAGCCTGCACTTTCCTCTTCCCAAGTGAAACAAACCTTTGCTGAAGTCCTTTTAAGTTGTTTTGTGCTGGAAAGTTATTTTGCTCCATCTTTTTTGTGGATTCTTTTGTTCCAGAATTCTTAGAGACTTGATTTAACATTGTTTTCGAGAGAAATTGGGGAGAGCACACAAAACTTCCTGGCTTCTCTTTGCCATCTCGGCTCCACCCCCTCATGAGCTTTTAAAAATGTCACTTTATAGTTGTACATTGCATTATACTTTTCAAAACACTTAAACTTAGACTCTTGCTGTCTCAGTGTTTAGGTTCTATGTAAAATGAACTAAGTTTCTTAAAATGAGTAAACTCACTTTTATAATTGTACAAATAAAAACTAGAGGTGCTTACAAATCATTCTGTTGCTTTTTTGTGTGTCCTGAAAGATAGCAGGCTGTAACTTCAGTGACTCATTGAACAGTGAGAGATCTAAAGATAGAGATTCCTCTGCTGAGAAATTTTTCTGTTGCCAGCTGCCTAAATATCATATTCAGAGATGAAACAGGATGTTTCTCCTGTTGAAAATTAAGTACTGTTTTTTTGGAGGTATTGACTATTATTGTTAGGTTCTACTTGCTGTCATGTAATGTGGTGAATCAGTTCCTTGTGACTTGGATGAGAGTATGGGATGAAAAAACATTTATTAAGAATTTAATATATATTCACCATGTATATTATGACAATGAACAGTAATCTACATTTTATCTTTTCTTTACAACCTTCATTTGAGAAACTTTGATCATTGTATCAACTCCACTGGAGTAGATTTTATTTCCTCTGATGAGGATGAGACATATAACTCGTGCTGCAATTTCAGTGTTTTTGTTCCAATAGATTCTAGGGTCAGGGATGTTTTCCCTAGAAATTCTTTTTTTCATGATTAAATGGATCTGTGGTTTATCCATAGAGAGAAATACCAGCTTCTCCATGTCTTTTTGATATTTTGTGCAATTTCCCCCTATATTCTTTTATCAATCTACCTAACTAGAAGATTTTTTTTAAGTGAAATTATCGTTGTCACACTTTTATGTGCAAACTTGTTTCTTTCATAGCCATGTATGCTTCCAAAAAGCATTTAAAAAAATTGTATAAGAGTTTTTCATTGATAACATGCTACAGACTGTACCTATTTGTGATTTTTGAGTTACTTGTGGTTTTTATTCTTCTAAAATTGCAATATTCTATGATTCATTTCTATGTAACCTTGTTGGGTCATGTTAGTTTTTGTGGCAGTGTGTAGTTTGAAATCACTGAAAGCTTGGTTTAACTTTTCAAACATAATTCAGTCATATTTCTCAATCCTAAGCCACTGTCTAAGATTGCTTGTTTTAAATCAGTATATTGATATAAATATCAACTTACTTGTACTTTCATGTACTATTATGAATAAGCATTTTCATTCATTTTGTTTTGAGTTTGTTTGGCATTGTTATGAGTTTTGCTGAGGAACTTATAGTAGTTTCCTAGGGCTTCATTTAGAAACAAATATTGCCTCTTTTAGAAGAGGGATTTTCACTTCTTTGATAATCTGGAGAGCAGCACTCAAAATAATGGATAGAAGTTATGGGGAGGCACATTTCAAAATAATATTAGGAGAAGAATGTTAAAAACCAGCTATCCAAAAGCAGAAGCAGAAGTACCTTGAGCGGATGAAACAAATTTCTTCACTCCATGTTTTCAAGCAAGGTCTGATCAGAAGAGATTCTTATTTAAGTTCAAATTGGGCTTGATCATCTCTGTAAAAAACTATGAGATTCTATGATAGTACATTATAGTGTCTTTGCCTGGAACATTTGCCAGTTGTCAGCACCAATGACAGAATCTTCTTTTCTTTTAATTTTGCTTACCATATCTTCCCAGACTGAACACTTGAGGAAAATATCACTCTATATTTTACATCTTATTTCAAATCAATACTCAGATCATTGAATAAAGTTACTTCCTTGTTTACATCCATCATAAAAGTTGATATAATTTTAATATATTACTGAAATAAGATTTAAAGGATGGATTATGTTCTGAGTCAAGTACTTTTAAAAATTAATGTAGTGGAGTGCCATTGTATTTATGCTTTTCATTGAGTAATGTTACTTTCAAGTTATAGTCTGCTTTAGTAGTCTGAGAGTTCACTCTTCCTTTTAATGAAAAATATTCTTGATTATTCTTAGAATGTTCTTAGACTACTAAAATGAGAAAGTCATATAGTTTTGTCTTGAGTCATTTATTGAGGGTGCTATCTATAGAAATCTTAGTCTTTGATATATCTTAAATTGATCTCTAGGTATTTTAAAATCATATTTATTACCTTCTACATTTGTTTATTTCCCTTCAGTACCATTTTCATTTTCTCACATCATGTATTGGAAAGTGAGGTGATAGAGGCCTAGTGTTTTGTTTTACCAGTAGTAATCAGTATAAAAATGTCTGCATTTCGGTGGCATTTTGCATTGAGCTGATAGGCTGGTGGCTAATGTTTTACAAGGCTATAAAGATAAGAGGCAGGCTTTGTAAAGGGCTTTGAATGTCCAACAGAATTTAATATTCTAGAGGTAAAATGGAATTACTAGAGTTTATTGAATTGGGAGATGACATTGTTAGTACTTGTGTTTCTGGAATATCAGTTTGATACTGAGTAGAGGATGAAGAAAAATAAGAAGTGATTGGAATTAGGAAGATATACTGCCAGGCTTTTGCAGTAATCCAGACTGGTTGAGGAGGGCCTATAATAGGGTGGCAACAATGTCAAGAGGAGAGAAGGAAGCATATGTTATAGAAAGTGTGAAGGTAGAATTGAGAGGGTGTGGTAATTGTTTGGACATGCAGGGCCACAAAAGTGGATGACAGTTGTTGTGGAGTTGTGGATGACACCTTGGTTGTAAGCATGGGTGACTGTTACTTTCTGATTTCATTTACGATTTGGGAGTATTGTAGAAGAAATTGGTTGAATATAGGTTGAACTAGATGAACTCTGAAGTTCCTTCTGACTTGAAGTTCTTTGTGTTTTCAAGATGATTTAGCTTGATCTTATGCCAAGATTATACAGTCTTATTTCTTCATATTTGCCCAGGTTTTGAGATGATATTGCTCAGTTTTTGTTTTTGTATTTTGGTCCTCAATGCTGATTTTTTTTTTTTTTTTTTTTTTTTTTAACAAATGAGCTTGTGTTATAATTGATATTGTTATTCATTTCATGAAGGTGAAATGCTTGCTGGCTAAGGTTTCCATGCCCTTCTGGCCTCCTTTTGACCCTTTTGTATCAATTAAACTTCACTAAAAAGTAATGATAGTGTCTTTACTTTTATCTTTTTTATTTTTTAAGAGTTGTCATGCTTTTTAAATAGTTTTTTTAGATAATCTGCAGTCACATAGTATCTTTTCTGTATATTTATTTTACAATTTTATGTTTACAGATGTATCAGGCAGATATATACATCTGTATGCGTATTTTAAATTATTTTATTTTCTCTTATTAGTTGAATATCTGATTACACATAAACATCTGATTCAGAAATGATTTCTTTATCTACAACTTTTTAAGATACATATATATGGTTTGTTTTTAAATGATGTAATTCTATACTTCATATCCAACACTTTCTGATTCCCTTCTTAGAAATTAATGTTCATCATGGAATGACTTTCTTCTCAATCAGGTTTTTTTTTTTTTGTTTTTGTTTTTGTTTTTGTTTTTTTTTTTGCTGAGGCAATTGGGATTAAGTGACTTGCCCAGGGTCACACAGCTGTTACGTGTCTGAGACCAGATTTGAACTCAGGTCCTCCTGACTTCAGGGCTGGTGCTCTATCCACTGTGCCACCTAGCTGCCCCATGGAATGACTTTCTTGATTCTAAACCATGTTTTCCAGCATAACATAGAATTTTTGCCTGTAATTTTTTTTTTTTTTTTTGATCATAGGCTTTAGTGTACTAGAAGGGAAAGTAGAAATGACCTAATTTAGCTTGCATATTACATTTCAGGATCTTGAACAACAGAGAGCATGACCAGATAGGTGTTCCATGAAATTGTTTAACATTTCATGCATCATAAAAATCAATTCTTCCTACTACCTCTTTAGGGAGAAGATTGAAAAATATTCTTCATTTTACCTGTATATATATTTTTTTACTTGTTTGTCTTATTTATAGCAGTAATTAGTACCAATGTGTATTTGACTCAGTTCTTCTAGTGCTTTGTCAGTTCCACAGGTCACAAATAAAAATTGCTAGTGGTTAAATTAATCATAGAATGTAGAGCTGGCAAGGGATTTTAGGGAATTGAGGCTCAGAGAAATTACATGATTTACTCATGGTCACACAATAAGTTGTGAAATTAGGATTAAATAAAGTCTTCCTTTGACTATGCTATATTGCTCATATATTGCAGGTAACTGCAACATATAATGTTATATAAATTGACTAGCAGTATAAAACAAAGTTTTATATTAGACTGGGGGGAAGGATCAAGATTTCTTTCATGAAAGAGGTTCATTACTTTTTGTGTGGCAGGGACCTCTTCTCAGAATAAGGTTTTTAAATGTATAAAATAACTTTTCCCACTGATTTGACTTGATGATTTAATCAGCTCCCACAATTTCAATTATCATTTCTGCGGGTGATTCTCGGATCTATTTATCCAGCTATGACCTTTATCTTGACCTCCAATTTCACATCTTCTACTGCTTGATATTTTAAACTGGATATCCCATAGATAGCTTAAATTCATCATGTTCAAAACTGAATTGTCATCTCCTAACTTCTGAATTACAGTCAAGGATAACCCTATCCTTTTAGTCAACCAGGCTAGCAAGGTGTTATCTTTTATTCTTCACTCTCATCCCTCCCATGTGTAACAGTGCCAATTTCTCCTAATTCTGCCTTTTCTAATGTCTTATGTGCCCCTTTTTTCCTCTGACATTGCTATCACCCTGATGCAGGTGCTCATTTCCTTATGATTAAACTATTGTAAAAGCCTTCTGACTGGTCTCCCTGTCTCAAGTCTTTCTCTATTTCTGTCCATCCTACATTTAGTTGCCAAATAGATCTTCTAAAGCAAAAGTCTGATTGTGTTATTCCCCTATTCAGTATATTCCAGTGGCTCCCTTTTATCTTTAGAATCAAATATAAAATCCTCTATTTAGCGTTCAAAACCTGTTATAATATCTCCTTCCTGCCTTTCCTAACTCCTATACTCCCCTCCCTGTATTTGGCAATCTATTAGTGATACTATCTTCAATGGCTATTTTTCACACATGATTTTCCCATCTTTCCATCCTTGTAGTTTCATTGACAGTCCCTGGTTCCTGGAATTCTCTCCCTCCTTCTCTTCCTGATTCTCTTCTTCCTTCAAATTCCATCTAAAATCCTGTCCTACAAAAACGTTTCCTGATTCTATTTTTCATTCTAGTTCCTGCTATGTGATTATCTTCAGTTTATCCTGTTTTTCAGAACTTGATTGTACATAATTCTTTGTGTGATATCTTCTATTCTTCTATAGAGCAGTAACTATTTTCTTTTTGCTTTGCTTTTTTTTTTTTTTTGCTGAGGCAATTGGGGTTAAGTGATTTGCCCAGGGTCACACAGCTAGGAAGAATTAAGTATCTGAGACCAGATTTTAGGTTCTTCTGAATTCAGGGCTGCTACTTTATCCATTGCACCACCTAGCTGCCCCTTTGTCTTTTTCTTTATCCTTAGAATTTATTATAGTGCTTAGCAAATACTAGGTGCTTAATAAATGCTTTTTGAATGAATACAAAGGAAGCCAGTTATGTTGAAATATAATTATCAATATCTATATTTTTAAATTCAGGAATAGTAGGTTAAGAACCTAAATCAGGAGATGATATTTAATTTGGGCTTTAGAGCATGCATAAGAATTCATCAGATGAAGTTGGCCCGGGGTAGAGGGCTTGAGATTTAGGAAAACAATGTAAGCAAGGTCACAGAATCAAGGAAGTATATTCAAGAAATAATAATTGAATTTTACTTAATCAGGGAAAAAATGAAAGAGAACAATGTGAGTGGAAAGAATAGAATAGTACCAGGTAACAGTACCAGGAAAAAACTGATCAAATATAAAAAGATAGGAAGGAGCTAGATTATAACAGGCTTTGATTACTAGGTTGTTGCTAAAGATTTTTGAGCAGTGAAGTGACATGACCAAATCTCTAAATAACAAATACTCTTCTGAAAACAACTTGTGGAAAAAAATTGGAGGGAATGACTGAAGTTGGAAAACTTTTTAGGTGATTGTTACTGTATTCTGCACCCTTGATGATGAGTACTTGGTTGAAATATGAAAAGAAGAAAGCGGTTGGGTTGATTGGACTTGATGATTGGATATGGCAGTTGAGAGATATGGAGAAGTGAAAGATAATCCAAGGCTATGAGTGTGGGACCACAGCTATAAATAGTGACCTCAGCAGGACATTGTGGGAAATTAGTTATATTAAGTATGAGGTACCAAAGGGTAGAGAGCTACCTTAGTTGAAAATGGAAGAAGAGATGGACACACAAGTGATATAAAAATGAGGATGTCAAGTGAAAGCGTATAGTAGCCAAAAGCCAAATTATCCCTTAGTCATACCTTGTAGAACACTTGTATTTGTAAAACCCGGAAGACAATTTTGCACACAAAAAAAGTTAGAGAAATAAAAATTTCTGAAACCAAGGAAAGAGTATATACAGTGCAAAACAGTGATCTCTCATGTTAGAAATTTCAGAGCGCTCAAGAAAGATGAGAAATAAAAAAATTGGTCAAATATGTCATTGAAGAAGGCCTTAACTTTGGATAGGCAATAGCATGATGGATTATATCATGATGATGGAAAACATTACAGTTGAGAAAAGAGTAGCTACTGATAAAATGGAAAAAATTGAATATAGATAGCATTGAGGTAGAGAAGAGAGATGAAACAGTACCTTAATGAAAAAAAAGCTTAAAGTGATTTCCAAAATAAGGGAAAGTCCCGTTTATTTTGCTGTGTTTTCAACATATGAGATTTTGTGTTTAGTTTCATATACTACGTTTTTCTTCTTTCCTTTTTAGACAATTTATTATTTAACATTCTTTTTTATTAATTTTGTGTTCCATATTCTCTCCCTCTCTATCCTTTGTCATTGATTAGGCAAATTATACATGTGAAATCATGCAAAAAATTTGTCATATTATCAAAAAACAAGAAAAATAAAGAATATAACCAATGCTATACTTCAGTTTGCACTTGGAATTTATTATTTCTCTGGAGATAGATAACATTTTTCATCATTTTTAAGTCCTTTGGAATTGTCTTGGATCATTGTATTGATAAGAATAAGATTCTTTCACAATTGATTTTTGTTACAGTTGCTGTTACTGTGTACAATGATCTTTTCTGTTTACTTCACTCTGAATCAATTCATTTAGGTTTTACAATGTTTTTCTGACACTATCCTACTTGTCTTTATTTGTAGTCCAATAGTTTTCTGTCACAGTCATAACTCATACATTGTTCGGCCATTTCCTAAATGAAAGGTATCTCTTTGGTTTCCAATTCTTTGTTCTCACAAAGAGATGCTATTAGTATTTTTGTATATAGTGGTACTTTTTCTTTTTTTCTGGGTCAAAGTATATATACAATTGTGTAACCCTTTGGGCATAATTCCAGCTGTTTCTAGAATGACCAGTTCATAACTCAACCAGCAATGCATTAGTGTCTTTTTCCATACCCTTCCCCCCCCTTTTTCCTTTTTTTTTTTTTTTTTTTTTTTTTGGTCATCTTAGTCAATCTGACACATGAGGTGTTAACCTCAGAGTTGTTTTAATTTGCATTTCTATAATCATTAGAGCCTTGTTTCATTTCTTTGATCATTTGTCAATTGACGAATGGTTCATGTTTTTTGTAAATTTGACTTAGTTCCTATATATTTGAGAAATGAAGCTTTTATCAGAGAAATTTGCTGTAAAAATGTTTTTGCTGGTTTTGATATTCTTTGACCATTTATCAATTGGGGAATGGTTCATGTTTTTTGTAAATTTGACTTAGTTCCTATATTTGAGAAATGAAGCCTTTATCAGAGAAACTTGCTGTAAAAATGTCTTTCCTAGTTTTCTGCTGTTCATCTAATTTTACATGTAGTATTTTTATTTTTGTCAAAACTTTTACATTACAGGTAATAAAAAATTATTCATTAAACTTCCCGTGATTTTCTTCTATTTATTATTTGGTTGTGAAATCTTCCCTTATCTATAGGTCTGATAGATCTATTTTTCTATGTTTCTCTAATTTGTGTATATTACCCTTTGTGTTAAAATCATGTATTCATTTTGATCTTGGTAAATGCTATGAGATGTTGCTGTATGCCTAGTTTCTACCAAACTGCTTTCCAGTTCCCCCAGCAAATTTTGTCAAATAGTGGGTTCTTGCTCTAAAAAATTTGGATCTTTGGGTTTCTCGAACACTAGGATACTATGGTCATTTATTATTTTGTATATTTGTGTTCTATTGACAAACTATACCAACCAAAGAGGCAGTGAAGATGGTGAGAGGATCAGAAACTGTCACAGTTATATTAAAGGGCCTGGGTGAAGAAAAGACTTATGGGGAAACTGATCTCCCCCCACCTCAGAAATTATGGAAGAAAGATAAGATTTCTTTTAGCTTAGCATAACGATATAGAACTGGTAACAGCATATTGTTTCAGAGAGCTGTATTTTAGAATTGTGTAAGGTGGAAATACCTGATAGAAATTTTCCCAAGTGAAATGGGCTTCTTCATTAGATATTAAGGTTCTCAGCATATCTGTTAGAAGAGATTTTTGTTCTGTTATGAATAAATTTACATTGAAAAATCATTCCAACTTAGATTCTGGGATTTTCTAGTGGATTGTGACATTTTCTTATATCTCAAATGCATTCCTTAGAACGGCTTTAGTGAAATTAATACTTACATAAATTGACTCCTATGAAATCTTCCTAGATCAGTTCAAATTATTTTTCCTATCTTTATCTTTACATATCACTTTTTAAAATATGTTTTATGTACTTCTAACCTACTTTACATTCCTTTTTTTTTTGCATTTTTTAATGTGTTTTAATCTCTCCTCCAGTATGCATGATAAATGGTCCTCATCATTTCACATTTTCCATTAGTTGCAGTGAAAGGTGGCCATCCCAAATTGAAGACTCTTGTCCTAAGTATTTTTTTCACTTGCTGAAACCTGGTGTTCTGGGATATCTGGCCTTGAGACAGCAGATATTTAGTCTTTTGGAGTTATGGAATTTTTGGGAAAAGCTCAGCTAAATCACCTTAGAAAATTTGATAGGCTGTGGCTGTAATTTTAGGAGAAGGAATGAGCACACACTTGGTGTGTGTGTATATATATATATATATATATATATATAGGCATATATATATATAGGCATATATATATATAGGCATATATATTTATTATTATTATTTTAGTAATATATTATTAATATATTAATAACACATTATATAATATATATTATATATTATAATTATTATATATGTTATATAATATATATAACATATATAATAATTATAATATATAATATATATAATACATATTATATAATATATAATTAT
>JAJPUD010000995.1:219828-337242 GCA_023553655.1 Myrmecobius fasciatus | reverse complement strand
TTTTATTTGCATAACATATGTATGAGTAGTTCCTCAACATTGATCCTTACAAAACTTTCCATTACAATTTTTCCCCCCAGTCCCCTCCCCTCCCCTAGATGGCAGGAGGTCCAGTACATATTAATTATATTAAAATACTGTATACATATTTCCATACTTATCTTGCTGTGCAAGAACAATCATAGCTACATGAACAAAAAATATCTGAGAAAGGAAATCCAATGCAAGAAAACATTGATAGAGATTATGGAAATGATATGTTGTGATCCACATTTCATATCCCTCTCTCTGGGTGTATATGGCTTTCTTCACTGAACAATTGGAACTGGTTTGAAACATTTCATTGTTGCAGAGAGCCATGTCCATCAGAATTGATCGTCATATAGTATTGTTGTTGCCGTGAATAATGATCTCCTGGTTCTGCTCGTTTCACTCAGCATCAGTTCATGCAAGTCTCTCCAGGCCTCTCTGAAATCGTCCTGCTGGTCGTTTCTTACAGAACCATAATATTCCATGACATTCATATACCATAATTTATTCAGCCACTCTCCAATTGATGGGCATCCCTTCAGTTTCCAGTTTCTAGCCACCACAAAAAGGGCTGCCACAAACATTCTTGCACATGTGGGTCCCTTTCCCTCCTCTAAAATGTCTTTGGGATATAAGCCCAATAGAAACACTGCTGGCTCAAAGGGTATGCACAGTTTGATAACTTTTTGAGCATAGCTCCAAATTGCTCTCCAGTATGGTTGGATCTGTTCACAGTTCCACCAACAATGTATTAGTGTGCCAGTTTTCCCACATCCCCTCCAACATTCATCATTATCTTTTCCTGTCATTTTAGACAATCTGACAGGTGTGTAGTAGTACCTCACAGTTGTCTTAATTTGCATTTCTCTTCTCAATAGTGATTTGGAGCACCTTTTCATATGACTAGAAATAGTTTTAATTTCATCATCTGAAAATTGTTCATATCCCTTGACCATTTATCTATTGAAGAGTGGCTTGAATTCTTATAAATATGAGACAGTTCTCTATTTTAGAAATGAGGCCTTTATCAGAACCATTAAATGTAAAGATGATTTTCCAGTTTGATGCTTCCCTCCTAATCTTGTCTGCATTAGTTTTGTTTGTACAGAAACTTTTTAACTTAATATAATGAAAATTATCTATCTGGTGTTCAATTAGGAGTTCCAGGTCTTCTTTGGACATAAATTTATTCCATCTCCACAGGTCTGAGAAGTAAACTATCCTATGTTCCTCTAATTTGCTTATAATATCACTCTTTATATCTAGATCATGAACCCCTTTAGATCTTATCTTGGTATGTGGTGTTAGGTCACACACTTCGTATTAAATTATGCAAGGTGTTGTTTTCAGTCATCTATGTAAACATTTTAGCTGTAAGGATCAATTTTTAGGTAAAGTCTGAACAATAATCCCAATTCATTTTCAGTGATAATAAATAAGATTTTAAGAAATGTTTCTTATTAAGTTCTTCAAAAGAGAAAGATATACAAACTGTAGAAGATGAGGGGAAAAAAAAGATTTTTTTTTTGGTCAGACGATCAAATTTAAAGGTTCAACAGTTCACTTTGTTCCTTGATTGCCATTCTTATGCTGTAACTACTGAAGAGTTTGTTTTTAAGTGTTGTTAATTTGTTGTAAAAACTATTCAGTTGGATATTGTTGATTTCATAGATGAATGCTAATTATATATTGCAATCACTTCTGTTGTGTTAGCTAGTTAGCTATAAATTTGCTTGTTGATATTTTAGAATTTAAAGCATCAATTTTGTTATCTGATGATACATTACAACTTTTAGTACTAAATGATATACAGACTAATAACATTTATATTCTTTTTATTTTATTTGGATAACATTGCTTTTTTGTAGCAATGTACATAATTAGTTTTGTTTTAAAATGTAATAGTTAATTGAGAGGCAATGTTACCTAGTCTAGGAATAGGAAGCTGGTTTCCCAAGTCAAGAAAAAGAGGTGGGTTCAAGTTCTACCTCTGATTAAAAAGGCTGTAAAACTCTGAATACTTTACTTGAACTCTTACTTTAAATGTAAACTTTATACTTAAAATTTCCAAGAGCAGAAATTGTGAAGAATATGCTGATATACATTGTTAGAGGAAGTTCCTCACTAGGTGTACTCTACATTAATTTTCTAATTATTTGAACTTAGATGTTTATAATAATTTTACTGAACACATAAACATGGTTAGAATTTTAATGAATAGTAAAATTTTTGTATATTTTATACAACCCTTTTATTTTTAAAGAAATCAAATATTTTTACATGAAGATATTTTAGTTTGTCTTTTAGAAAAGTTTTTATTCAATCAAAATGATATTAAGTAATGCATTCCTCCTTTTTTAATCTACTATTTTAGATTACAGACCTTTCATTACCCAACTATTTGATGGCATCTTCAGTTGGACTGCTTCCTACCCAGCTCCTAAATTCTTATTTGGGTACCACCTTACGTACAATGGAAGATGTTATAGCAGAGCAGAGTTTTAGTGGCTATTTTGTTTTTTGTTTACAGGTAAGTTGGGGTGAATACTCTTTTTAAGTGTTGATTTTTTTAAGAAAAATTTGATAAATGATTTGACAAACTTACTCTTTGCTTTTTGCTTGTCTAATGCTACCTTAATTATAATCATATTTAAACTTCATCTAAGGCATTCATTTTATATTTGCTTCAATCTCTTAGCATATTACTTGAGGGAAAAAATGAAAGCAAAAGACCAAAGTGTTGGATGTTGATGAGTTCTGTTTACCTCTTGTGTTTTCTTATAAGTCTTGATTGTATGTAATGTATTTCAATCCATTTCCAGTTGGAATTCTGCCATGGGTATGCAACTAGTTTTGTTCCATAAATTATGGTGATACTATGTTGATTTTTTTTGGGGGGGAGAACATAGGGGAAAAAGAGTGTTAATGTTAATTCAAAGAAATTCCAAGTGTGGAAACTATTTCCATCAATGTAGACCTGCAGTTTATCTGCATTTTAGGCTTTGACTGTTGACTGGAACAGAGGCTAAGTGATTTGACTATGGCCACATTGTTAGTAAGTGACAGAGAGGCAGAATTTGAACCCCCCCATATCTTGCTTACTTCAGGGTGGTTATCCATCCCTCTATTCACTGCCTTTGATAGTATCATTAAATAAATAAAATAATAGTATTTTAATTTAACGTTATTGCAATTCATTGTCAATGAAGAGCACAAGTAAATTTCATCATCTTTAAGTTGCACACAGGAGGAGTTCATCAGAAAGTCATTTGATGATGATACTTTTATTTCTTGAGGCTTATCCAAATTGAATAGTTGATTAGATAAGCTGATAAAACTGTAGCAGTATCTTTTCAGGAAGTCCAATAATCCTTAGATTGTCTCTCCTAGATCTATTTTCCAAGTCAGTTGTTTTTCCTAGGAGATATTTCATATTTTCTTCTAATTTTTCATTTTTTTGTTTTTGTTTGACTGATTCTTGAAGTCTTATTGAGTCATTCACTTGCATTTGTTCAATTCTTATTTTTAAAGTGTTGTTTTCTTCAGTTACCTTTTTAAGCTCCTTTTTTAACTGGCCAATTGAATTTTTTTGTTCATTGCACTCTTTTTCCACTTCACTAATTTTATTTTTCAATAAATTGGTGTCTTTTTCATATCTCTTTTGCAGGCCATCATATCCTTCTTGCACTGATTTCAGTTTATTTTCCCATTTATCCTCCAGCTCTCTTTTGAGGTTCTTTATGCAATCGTCCAGAAAGGCCTTTTGAAAAAGTGACCAGTGATGGTCTTTAATACCTTATTCTGGTCTTTTGTGTAAAGGAACCTCAGGATCTGGGGTCATGGCTTCTTTGTCTTGATAAAAGCTGTCTATGGTGAGAGCTCTCTTTTGCTTCTTCATTTTTTTTTTTTTAGACAGTGTGGATATCTCTTTAAGGTAGGGAAAAAAGGATCTTTGCCCTGGGGCACTTTGGCTAATTAACTTAAGGTGCTGGGCCGGTGGGGGCTAGGACTAAGTCCCAATTACTCCTTAAACAAGGCAAGTCTTCCAGAACACCTGCCCCCAATCAGGGCAGAGTGTCCCGAGTGCCTCAGATAAACTCCAGGTGTTTGGAATTTGGAGTTTGGAGTTTGGAATTTCTGCCACGATGAGCTGAGCTGAGTCCCACCCTCACTTCCGGCCTACACAGGAGCCGTCTATTTATCTCTGTCCGAGTTAGACAAACCTGATATGAAGTTCTTCAGAAAACAGTGTCCAAATATTTCTGAGTTCTTTGACTTGAAGATCAGTTCAGAGGCTTATTTTATTGTTGATTTGAGAGAAGATCAGAGGAGAGGCAGAGAGTCACCTTTTCACTCCGCCATCTTGGCTCTGCCCCCTCTATTCTAGCAGTATCTTTTAAGTGACATTTTTAGATTTGTAGAAGCAACACTGAGTGGCTTTGACATAGATATCAGTTGAACAGAAGAAAATTGAAAATTTATAGTTGGTACTAGGCTTTTTAAATTCTTAGGGTACTATATTGATATCAGAAAATGTGATAATTAAATGTGGAGCCAGTTAATTTTCTGTGTGCTTCTGATATAAAAGAAGGTCTTGGGGTGTTTACATTTGTTTATTAATTAAAAATTGAGTCAAAATGATGTGTTAATTTTGAAATAAATTCTTATTGAAACTTGGGAATTTTTCTCTTCATTATAATTGAGTATCAAAATTTTCTGCAGAATTTCATTTCATTTAAGCGAAATGAGACTTTAGGATTAGAATTTGCCATTATGTGATTTGATGTATTCTACTAGAATTTACATACGTGGAAAATAAATCCTCATTAATTGCATTTTCTACATATCTACAATATAATAATTAGTTGATCATAATATCTTTGAGATCCTGTAAGATTTAGAAATACCTTCTGAATCATCAAAAAAAAGATTCAATTATGTTTAGAATTATATATTATTCAAACTTAAAATTACTAAACCGGAATTTTTCATTCTGTTTTGGCCCGAAAATTATTGTATTTGTAAATTAGAATTTATTTATTGCATTTTTATTCTGGGTTATTCAATGAAGCTATAATATCTTGAAAGGATTGCTGTTCATTATTTGTAAAGAGTTCTGGTTCCCTAAAATAACAGAAGGTGAATTTTTCTAGCTAATCTTTTTCCTCTTTAAATGAGAAGTGACAGACTTTAGATGAGGGTAATTAAAATGTTACAATTTCCTTAGAAGTCATCCAGGGCAGGAAAAAAAACACTTGGGGGTTCCAAAAGAAATGGTAGTTCAGACTTAGTCCAGATATTCAAAGAGATACTTAAAGGATATTTATTCATTGAACCAAGTAAAGCTGTGCTGATTCTAAAAATGTTTTTCTGACCCCAGAACTTGGGATCCTCTCAGTCTTCTGCCATAGTTCATCACTAGTCACTGTAAACATTTAAAGTGCCTATGAGATATAATTGCTGTTTGCCTTTTTATCTAGATAAAAGGTATAATTGGAACAAGTTTTCAGTTTTTATTCTTTGCTTCCTTGAAAGGGCTGCAGCAAATTACAGACCGCAGGTGTGTGGTTTGAAGAGTAACTTTTACTTCTCCTTCCTTAGTAAGTTCCTGAAATTAGGGTTTGTTAGAACTCTTATTTGCAGAATTCTTAGAGATAAAGGGAGCTTTAATTCACTAGATAAACTAGGAGATCGTTATATACAGCAACAAGACTATAGATGATCAATTCTGATAGACATGGTTCTCTTCAACAATGAAGTGATTCAAACCAGTTCCTATTGTTCAGCGATGAAGAGAGCCATATACACCCAGAGAAAGGCCACTGTGGGAACTGAATGTAGAGTATAACATAGCATTTTAACGCTATGGGAGAGAAAAATTTGGAACAAAAAGTTTTGTAAAGGTCAATGTAGAAAAATTATTCATAATAAAAAGCTTTAATAAGAAAAAAATAATTAGATAACATGTAAAGCAGAAGATAAGGCTTCATAAACATTCTGCTATACAAATAATTAGATGTAATCCAATTCCTGACAGGCATTACCATGCTTTCTTGCTAATATTATTCTTCAAAATAGTAAGACACTTGCATCCTTTGTGGCAGAAAAGAGACAAGTCAAATCCAAGAGTCAAATCAGTCAACAAACATTTCAGTGCCAAGTATGTGCTAAGCACTGTTAAGCAATGGGGATACAAAGAAAGGTAAAAAAACAGTCCTTGTTCTCAAGGAACTCAGTGGGTGAGAGAGCACAAAAGAAAATCATGTGAAGGAAGATATATAAGGAATAAAGGGGAGATTATCAGTAGAGAAAAGGCTCTAGAATTAAGGGGCATTAGAACAGTCTTCTCACAGAATATGGTATTTTATTTGGAACTTAAATCCAGGAGGCAGAGATAAGGAGAGAGAGTATCCTAGGTATGTGTGACAGCCAGTAAAAATTCCTGGAGTCTGGAGATGGAATGTCTCGTGCGAAGAACAGAGAAGTCAGTGTCACTGCATGTTAAATTGTAAGAAGACATGAGTGGAGGGAAAGAATGAAACAGCTTGTGAAGGATTTCAAATACCAAGTAGAAAATTATGTATTTGATCCCGAAGGTGATAAGAGCTCCCTGGAGTTTATTGATTTGACTGGTTACATGGTTAAATCTATGCTTTAGGAAGATTAATTTGTCAGCTGGATATAGGATGGACTAGAATAGGGAGAGACTTGAGGAAAGAAAACCAAAAAACTCATTACCGAGGAGTGTCAGGATCACATATGATTTAGTGACTGCTATAATGGAGCAGAGAATAGGAATATGATACTTCAGAAGGCAAAAGATACTGTTTTATAATTGAGTTAACATTGTTTTTCAATCATGTCTAATCCTTATTGACCCCATGGACCATAGCATTCCAGATGGCTTTGTCCTCCACTATCTCCTGAAGTCTGTCTAAGCTCATGCTCATCCATCTCATCCTCTGCTGTTCCCTTCTCATTTTTCTTTCAGTCTTTCCCAACATCAGGATCTTTCCCACTGAGTCCTGAATTCTCATTATTTAGCCAAGTGTTTAAGTGTTAATATTTGATCTTTCAATGAATAGTCTGAATTAATTTCTTTAAATATGGACTGATTTGATCTCCTTGCTGTCCAAGAGACTCTCAAAAGTGTTTTCCAGCACTACATTTCAAAAGTGTTGATTCTGCAGTTTTTAAGTAGTCCAACTGTCACAGCCAAATATTGCTCCTGGAAAAACCATTGCTTTGGATCTTTACGGACCTTTGTTCGCAAGGTGATATCTTTGCTTTTTAATATGTTGTGCAGATGTACATTAAACTCTTTCTCCAGGGAACAAGCATCTTTTAATTTCATGGCTTCAGTCATTGTCTGCAGTGATCTTTGAGCCTAAGAATACAAAATCTGACACTGCTTCCATTTCTTCTCCCTTTGTTGGCCAGATATTGATAAGACCAATTCCCAAGATCTTAAAGAGTTTTTATTATTGCTGTTGTTGTTTTGATGTTAAGCTTTAAGCCAATTTTTATACTCGTCCCTTTTATCCTCAAGAGACTTTTTTTTTTCACTTTCTGCCATCAGAGTGTATTGTCTCCATATCTGAGTTTGTTGATATTTTTCTGAGCAATCTCAATTTTGGCTTTTGATTTGTCCAACCTGGCATTTTACATAATGTGCTCTGCACATATGTTAAATAAGGTGATAGTATACAGGCTTGTCATATTCATTTTCCTATCTTAAATCAATTTATTGTTCCATGCTTGGTTCTAACTGTTGCTTCTTGACTCACATCCAGGTTTCTCTGGAGACAAGTAAGATGATCTGGTACTCCTTTGTGTTTGAGGACTTGTCACATTATTGTTGTGATCCTCACAGTCAAAAGCTTGAGTTTAGTCACTGAAGCAGAAGTAGATGTTTTTCTGGAATTCCCTTGCTTTCTCCATAATCTAGGAAATGTTGGCATTTTGGTCTCTAGTTTCTCTGCCTCTTTGAAAAGCAATATATACTTCTGGTAGTCCTTTGTTTACATGTTGCTGAAGTCTAACTTGCAGAAACAGAGTCACACAAGTTGTGAATACAGGTCTTCTAACTCTAAAGCCTGTGGTCTTTATAGTATATAACCTTAGTGGTATGCACTTTCATAACATCATCCTTCAGGATTTTAAATATAGCTCAGCTGGAATTCTCTCGACTCCACTAACTAGGCTTATTGTTAGCAGTGCTTCCAAAGGCCTACTTGATTTCATTCTCTAGGATATCTGGCTCTAGAGATTTAACATGCCCAACAAAATCGACTATAATTCTAGAGTAAATAAAAAACAAACAAAATGAACGTTTAATGAAATATAGCATTCCAGTCAATCAGCAAACATTTATTAAAATCCTACTGTGTTCTAGGAACATAAAATATTGTAGTTTGTAAACACATAATCATATTTTGCGTTGGTGAAATTATATCTACATAGAGATGTAGATAAGTAAAATATCCATTAAAATATCTATACCCTTATTTATACAGATGTAATTTCTGAAAATAAATCAACACAAAAATTGTTAGCTTGAGGAATTGTCTAATGTTCATTGTAAGCTAGCATACAAGAAAATGTTCTTTTGCTATCAACAAATATTGAGGTGTATACATTTATTTACCAGGTCAATCAAGAACAATACAATTATAAGCACAATGGATGTCTTCTGTATTTGGATTAAATTTAAAGATAACTACAAATTATATTGGCCGTATCCAAATTCAGGGGGAAAAATTCAGCTCATTAGGACCATTTAAAACTATTAGAATTATAGACTGATTTCACCGAGATAAACAACCGTTTTCATTAATTATATTCATTTTTAACCAAATTCCTCTTTGCCAAAAACTTAGCAGAATCTGATTTAGTTGTGGAATAAGAGCCGTTTAGCATCTCTTCACCCCTTAGAGGCAGTTTACCTATTGTTCCCTAATTCAGAACACAAGAACAGTGATTGACCTAGAGAAATATTTTTTCTTTAGATGAAGAGAACTAACAAGTAACTAATATTGTGTTGCTAGTGCCTTCTCCAAGGTCAGATGTATTCTTTGAGTTAAAACTCTAAATATATTTTTCTTTGAAACAGTATTATAATTGAAATAAACCATTATTATTATATTTAAATTACATTACACAACGAATAGAAGAGGCGCCTGACTTGTAGTTAGAAGACCTGGATTTATGTGTTAGCTTCTATCACAACTAGAAGTAGAGGTAATTCTTGACCCTCAGTGTCTTTGGTTCTAAAATGAGAAAATAGTATTTATACTACCTATATCACAGAATTATTATGTAGGAAGTGCTTTGTTTTTTCCATTATGTATATATGCGCAATTATTATTAACCTTTTGTAGAAAATGGAGATTTAAAAGGTATAAAATTGTCTTAATGAGAAAATTCAACCACCAAATGACTGTGAAGTTTGGAGATTGCTTTTTCCTTCTAATTCTAATTCATTGTATTGTTTTTATGGCCTCCTATTCCTTGCTTTGTTTATAGTAGTTTTATGGCTCAATTTAGAGTTGATGAAAATTTCATTTTGTTTAGCTGTATGGTATCTAGTCCATTTGCAAGTAGGGATTTCTGTAAATGAGTTGTTTCTCACTTCATTGTAGAAGACTAATGAAATCTTACTTGAAAGTGTGGGTAGTCATCTAGTCCTATCTTTTTTATTTAATATGGAAAACAAAGCTTCCTTATGAGATTTCTTAACAGAAACTTAATTTAGAACCTGCTTGAAATGTGTCCAGGGGTGAGAATTCATAACTTTATAAGGTAGCTAATTCTAGTTTTGGAAATCTTTTAGGAAGTTTTTTGAGGTGATATCTTCATCTCTGTAATGTCTACCTATTAGTATTAGTTTTATCCTCTAGAATTAGAATAAGTATTATTCTTCTATCATAGCTCTTCAAATGCTTTAAGAGAGCTATTAACACAACTTCCTGTTCAGGCCCATATTTTCTTTTCTTTAGGTTAAATATCTGTAATTCCTTAAGTTTGTCTGCTTAATAATGTAACTTTCAGACCCTATTATCTTAGAAACCCTCCTGAATGCACTCTATTTTGTCCTTATGGAACTTTGATTTATACATAATATTCCAGGTTTTGTTTGGTGCAAAATAAACCTTTCTTGATCTGATGACTATGCTTGTTAGTACTATTTAAATATTCATTCTTTTGTTAAATGTCTTGTACCCTTGCATGAGTCTGTAGTTGACTAAAAGCTATATATCTTTTCCATGTTTATTACACTTATTAAAATATCCTTATCTTCTACTTTTTACAATTTTTTTTTGCTTGAATGTAGTTCTAATTCTGTAAAATTTTATACTTCTCATTTTGATCTGTTGTTTCAGGCTAGCTATCAGCATTGTTCAAGTTATTCTTAGCTTTGATAAGTATTCCTTTATTTCATCCTGAGAGTTGATAAAAATGCAGGATAGAATAAACAGAACCCAAAAGCCACTATTAGAAACATTCCAGTTTGATTGATCTAAGTTGATAGATGGCTCACATTTGCCTTTTCTTCTAGAAAGATCACAGGCTTCAGAGTTAGAAGACCTTTATTCACAATTTGTGTGACTGTGTAAATCACTTAACTTGTGTGAGGCTCTTTTTTCTCATATGTAAAATGAGGAGTTTAGATGTGAAATGACTATTAGATCCTTCTAGTTCTAAATTTATGACTGTAATCTCCCTTTAAATGAAGACTTTGTGTGACAGTGGTGTTTATCTGGTTCAGCAATCTAAAAAAGTTTTCAAAAAAAGGGAAATGAAATTAGTTTGACATGATTTCTTAGTGATTCTCATGGTTTCCAGTAATTATTTCTTTCTGGCTTGCTCATAAATACTTTGATGTAATGGCCCAAATGTATTCTTAAATTTTCAGATATCTCACGTAAAATGGATTATTTAGTTTCTTGATTTCATTGTTTTAGTCCTTTGAATACTTAAAACTCCTCCATTTTCTGTGGTTCATTACACATCTTAGATGTAGAATTTAATCATATGTTTAACCTTCACTAATTCTAGTAGCCAAATATAGTTTTAAAAAGTCTCCTCACTTATAGAAATAAACCATTCCTTATTATAGGAAAAAGCATAATAAAACAATTTAAATTGGGGACACTTTCAGTAGCAGCGGATGTGCCCTATGGCTGAATCATGCATGACTACTTTTTTTTTTTTTTTTTTCCTTCAGTACTGTTTTGTTTGGTGATCTTGTCAGCTCCCACTGATTGAATTATCATTTCCTTGCAGATCAATTTTAGGTCTGTTGAACTTTCCTGATCCCTTCTTTCAGTCTGTCAGTCTCCTGATGTCCAGTCTCACACATCTCATACCAACATCTGCAAAATGTAGCACATCCAAACGTGAACTCCTGATTTTCCCCTCAAACTCTCCTCTCTTCCTGACTTTTCTATTGCTGTCTCAGGCATTGCTCCCTGCCTCCTCTCAGGGATGGAAGAGCCCCATCCAGGGGGCTTCACCTTCACTCTCTCACTCCCTAGCCCATATGCTTCGTGATGAATATTCTTTAAACCTCTTAACCACTCCTTTTATGCTAGTGTCATTTTTCAATGTAGATATTTGTATAAAGTTGTTTGCAGGTCCTCTCCCTTTTAGATTGTGAACTCCATGGATTTTTTTTTTTTAGTTTGTTTTCCTTTAATTTGTTTTCCCCAGCATTTTGCCCAGAACCTAGTACATTGTTGGTGTTAATAAATGCTTGTTATCTTGTATGCATAATTTGGATAGGCAAAAGGGAACTGTATATTTACAATTTAAAAATAATAATTCGTGGATTGTGTTTGTACTCAAGGAAAGCAGCTAAGGAAAGATGAATATATATGTATATATCAAGAGCTATAATAACATGGTGAATTATACTTATTTACTTGTAAATTGTTATGTTTTCTCATTTTATCCTCATAACAACTCTTGTAAGTAGGTGCTATTATTCTTCCCATTTTACAGTTGAGGAAACTAGGGCAAACAGGTTAAGTAACTTGTTGAGGGTCATATAACTAGTAAGTTCCTGAGGCTGGATTTGAAGAGGCCTCCTAATTCCAGGGCCAGCACACTACTGTGTCTATTCTACTGTGCTAACTATTAAGTAATAGTTCCTATTCCCCCTTCAATATTATTCTGTAATAGAGTTTAAAAAACAAACACCTAAACCATTTGTTGAAAAAAATTTTATTTCTCCTTTGAACTTAAATATTTAAAAATTTTGAGTTTTTTCCTTATAAGCATTATTTTCAATTCTTAATGTTTCTCTTTTATTCACAGATTGTTATAAGTATAGGCCTCATGTTTTATGTAGTACATCGAGCTCAAGTGGAATTGAATGCAGCAATTGTAGCTTGTGAAATGGAACTGAAAACCTCCCTTGTTAAAGGCAATAAACCAAACACCAGTGGCTCTTCATTCTTCAACAAGAGGACTCTAGCATTTTCTGGAGGTGGAATCAATATTGTATGAGCTCAGTAAAAATGTATATAGTTATTAAGAACCTGATGTGTTGCTAAATGCCTAGAAATTACTTTAGTAGTGGACAAAGTCAAATTAGAAATTCAAATTAAAGCTGTATTATGGCACAACCAGCTGACCAGTTCTTAAATTGCACAATGGATTTTTTAGTTTTTAGGTGGAAGATTATTAAAGGGTAGAGTTTAAATCTAGATGTAATTTTGACTGCACCTTTTTACCATTTTATTATGCCTGTTTTGGCCTGTAGGTATGCACTTTAGTGACTTTTTGTTTTGTTTTTAAAATTATTTTATTTCTGTGTACCTTTTAAATGGAGAAATAGCCCATTATTTTTCTTCATAGTTTTTTTTAATTTATAAATCTGTGAATAATTGTATGTATCTTTCTTATTGATAAAGAACCATAAAAGTATGCAATTTAGTGTACAATATTCTTGAATGTCCTTTGCTTTGGAAATATTTCTGGAACTGATAAACAGTATTTTATATATTATGGGACCATTTGGCTTCCCCTTCCCTTTTTATTTTAAAAAACAGACATTGACTTTTGGTTGAATGTATTTTTGTATATCGTCAAATCATTGCAGGGCCATTTATACATATTCACACAAGCTTATATCCTACATTGTGGGACTGAAGTGCTCTTAAGATAACTTTTATTTACACTGTGTAATATGCAAAGCAAAAGAGAAGCTATAGAATAGTTGATGGATTATGTGACTTCAAAAAGGTTGGAATTGAAACTCATGATCTAATTGTGTTACAGAGACATATTACCCTCAAATTTTTTCATAAAAGGGCTGTTACATTACAATTCAACTTAAAAAAATTTTTTTAAGATACCTGTTTTTTTCTTTTTAGTTTGTAAAATATATTTAATTAGGTTTTCAAAAAAGAAAGGAGAAATTTCTCCCCTTAAAAACGCTGGAATTACCAATACTATACATATAACACAGGTGGCCTTTAAAAAAAAAAAGCAATGCCTTTTTCATGTACAAATTAAGCTTTAAATAAACTTTATAGTATATTTTCCCCAAATTTCAGCTTTAAAAAATAACTATATTACTAAGTTACATGTCCAAATTTGGGGACACTTTCCTCTTTAAAGAACAAAGGTTTTGTTTGTTTGTTTGTTTTGTTTTGTTTTGGTAAGACACTCAGGAATTCTGAAATGTGAAATTGGAATAAACACGGGGTCTTGGTTCTTCATTATGTAGCCTGAATTTAGTATATTCTGTGTATAGCACTTACAAATGTAGATACATTATTATATTGTTTTTAAGACATGTTTTTATCCAGTGAATTTCATTCTTAACTGTTTATCAACCTATATTTTAGCTTGATTTTGAATTTATAATTTGCTTTTTACAAAGTGATTGTATATTTTTGTGTTAACTTAAAATTATGGTTTATATTATTGGCTGATGAGTCAGCAGTCTTATGACAGTGCCTCCTTTCCTTTGACCTTTGGGGCCAAAGTTTTGCCACTTATTTAGCAAACATACATTCTAAAAGAATATTTTAGAGGCAAAGGTTCTAGCCTAATTCTGGAGATGGATTTAATAATTTTGATATTTTTCCATTTTCTAATTTCAGTTTTATTTAATGGTTTTTATATGTTATGTAGCTCTCTCTCCCATTTTGGATCTTAAGAATGTGTAAACAAAACTGGATAGAGCTAATAGTGAAATTAAAAGACAATCAGTGTAAATGCTCCAGAAGCATACAAAATACAAAACTAGCTTCTGATTTTTATTTTCTATTTTCTTGGATAACTATTAGAAGAGAAAGTTCTTTTGTGATTTGATATAAAATCATTTAGTAAAAAGCGAGTTTATTCAATCCGTGTGAGTGACATTATGCCATAAATTATGCCCTCGTTTGAGCTGGTAAAAGATTTTAACCATTTTTTTTTGTTGGTTGATTTCTTTAAGTAAATAAAGGTATCATCACATTAACAATTGTTTACATTGCAGATTGTTTAAAAATTCACAAAGTATGTATTTTGAAGTGCTTTTATTTACATAGCATTTTTGTAACTTGAGTAACTTCAAATTTTTGTTAGTTTCAAATGAGTTCTTCCAGTTGCATTTTGATTGGTACTTGTAATACTTGTGTACAGATTAAAGAGTAATGTACATTTAAAAATTTTTTCTGTATCCTGCCAATCATAATTTTATATAATAAATTCACTCAGATTCCTTAATGAAGTAGCTTGGTTTGAATGTTCTTGAAATCTTAAATTTATTTTTCATTTCATTGTTTCTATCCTCTGCATGAATCCAGACCCTTTATATTTTATGTTGATGAACACAGCAAGATTTTTTTCAGGCTCCCCTAGCATACAGCAAGTATGTGGGTAATAGTAAATCAGTGTTCATCACACCTGCAATTTTGGATTCAGCAAATCATTTAACCCTGTTTGCCTCAGTTTCCTCATCTATAAAATGAGCCGGAGAAGGAAGTGCCAAATCACTCTAGTAATCTTTGCCAAGAAAACCCTAAATGAGATCATGATGAGTTAGAAACAACTGAAACAACTAAACAAATTATTATATAGCACAGTTTAATGAAAATAAGAATAATTTTTGCTTTAGTCTTAAAAAAATCCCCTAAGATAGGAATAGTGAAATCATGCTTTTATTACAGTTAGCCCAGAGTTTCTAATAAGATTATGCAGCTATTGGACAAACATAGTAACAGTTAAATTCAAGCACAAAATCTCTGAATTGATTACTGGCTACTTGAAAAGATTTTTTCATTGCTGAAAATAATATGCTGTAAACAGGTAAGTCTTTAATGGACCTGAAAAAAATAAGGTACTAATGCTTTTGTTTTCTTTTTAGTGACCATAAATATGCAGTCACTTAGAAATTTAATTATTTAGTCCTAAGCAAATTTTTTTCATATTATCTACTTATCTTATTAATGAATAAATAAGAGGAGTTAAAGAACACACTTATGCTATCCTCTACTTTTGTGATCGTTTACTAAATGAAAGAGAAGTTTTTATAAAAAGTATTCTAATAGATAAGAGGCAAGAGAAAGTTTTAATGGAGAACATATTGAGCCAAATCTGTGAATTATAAGTATTGTTAGAATTGGAGAGACCACATTTAATTTAATTTCTTTTTATACATTTTGTGATATAAAGATAGTGATCAAAATTATCATTAATGTTTTAAATTCTGAAAATGGTGAAGGTAAAAGAGGCCTTTTCTTTTACCTCTTTATATCTGTATATCTATATCCATTGAAATTGCTTTGGATTGTATATTAGCCTGCTTAAACTGTAGCTGCAGTTACCTTTCTGAGGTAATTCCCCCCCCCCCCCAATTTTCCATGTTTTGCGTGTGGAATTGTCCTGTCAGATTTATGCCTAAAGAAAACATCATTAAAACCTTTCTGAATACCATCCAGTTGACTTGGAAGCAATTCTAAGCATGTTTCACAGTGCTGTTTTCAAACAACTGCGAAGGCAAAGATAGATGTGTCCTGACTAATAGAGGAAGTTCTCTCTAGTGCTGAGTTCATTGATGAGAGTCAAGAATCTTAATGGTTTGTTCTATTTTTCTTAACTCTTCTTTTTTTGGGGGGGGAGGGGGTTAGACAGGGACATGGGTGGAGTAAGAATGAAGAAGTAATGATTAATTTTATAATCAAGAAACAATCTCCTGATTGGTATAGATTAGGTCAATAATTAACTACTTTCATTTGAACTTCTTTGGGAAAGAGGTCAGAAAAGATATTCACTAGGAAATTATTAAAAGAGTTATTTTGAAGAGACTGTTAGAGAAGGTCTAGACACTCCTTTCAAAGAGCTGATGATTTGTTAAGAGTGACAATATATATACACACTCAAACCACTGAAAAGTAATTTTACAGAACAAAATATAATATGGATCAAACAGCACACAGATATAGCCTACAAATTTTCAGTCTTTCTGAAGGTGATAAGATTCATAAAGAGCCAGGCAATTCAGGTTGTGGGTTAGCATTTGAAAACAAAAGGAGCACCAATAGTTCTTTAACTTTATGCAGTTTGATTTGATATCTCTTGAAGTTCTACATTTTTTCTGTCTTTAAATCCCTGCAGAGATTCTTTTTGTTGTGTGTGTTCTGGTATCCTTTGGCAATCTGGTAAAACCTATGTATCCCTTCTCAGAACAATATTTTTAATCGCATATAAAAATGCATAGGATTAAGAAAGGATTGATTGATCTTGTCCAATTCTGTCTTTATACAAATGACAAAACAGAACGAAGGAAAAAAAAATGACTTGCTCAAAAATCATAATGTAAGTGTCCAGGACAGGATTTCAGTCTAGCTCCTTTTGATGAGAGAGCCAGTCCGATTTCTACTGTTCTGTACTGCTCCCTAAAAAAAGTTGATTGTAAATAATTGTTTGTATTCTTAGGACTCTTAAATGAGTGTATCTTCATTTTTCATTTGAAACCTAGGGATTTTATGTTTGATTCTTTGTGATCCTGTGGACCTTAGCACACCATTGCTATCATTGGGGTTTGCTTGGCAAAGATATTGGAGTGGTTTGCCATTTCTTTCTTCAGTAGATTATGTGATTTGCCCAGCCTTCCATGTAAGTGTCTGAAGCAAGATTTGAGCCCAGTGCTCTATCCACTAAGCTACCTGGCTACCTCAACTTGGGAATAGCTTCGTTTTAAAAGGGTAATAGAATCAATTCTGTAAAAGTAAATTGTAGAATACTTTGTAAGTGTGAAATCCTATAGAAATTATTATTATTATTTATTTTTTTCTGAGTCAATTGGGGTTAAGTGACTTGCCCAGCATCACACAGCTAGGAAGTGTTAAGTGTCTGAGACCAAATTTGAACTCGGGCCCTCCTGACTTCAGGGCTGGTGCTCTATCCCACTGCACCACCTAGCTGACCCTCCAGTAGAAATCCTTAGAAATATTTTAAAAAATCATTTTCAAATCTTTGTTTCATTTGTCATTAGGATGAAGGAAAGTGTATCCCAGGATACATAAATTGTGTTATTTGGCAACATTGTTTATTTCATAGTAAAGTAGAATTTTCTTTCAGTGTTTGAAAGTGAAAACTTATTAGAAGAACTGAATTGATATTTAGGAAAAATTGGGAAGAGAATGGAAGACCAGTCTCTATGTACAGGTTTGAAACATGCCTTTTGATGTACTATTAGGTTATGTAAGGCTAAACACTATTTTCTGATCTAACATTAGCCTCAAGGACTGAAGAACCTTTGAACTTTACTCCGATCATGAGCCAGCTAAATGGACCCTGTGGGTAGATTTTTTTGCTTGAACTAATGAAATCATCAGTACATCTTGTATTATGTTTGTTACTTTTCTCTAGGTGCATATGGTTATAAAATGTTTTCAAGTTAAAAGTGCTCATGAAGTACCCTAGAGTACACATTGAACTGCCAAATAAACTATTTTTTGTTGAAGTTCTTTGATTTTTGTATGTTCATAATTTTCTTTAGTATCTCTCCTCCTTCCAGAAAACCATCCCATATAACATAGTATTTTTTCAAGACAAAAAAAAAGTTATAAACTTATCATTGAAAACTAAACAGTAGGAAAAGTTCAGTAGCATGCACAATATGCAATACTCATTGACCTCCCATCTCCATGAAGGGATATGTTTGTTAGTAGTGTCCTCTCATATCTTTTGAGTTATTCCTGATCTTTTTAGTGTTAATACATTCCCTTTTGATTTTTTCCTGTGTGTAGTTCTTAATAATTACATTGATGTTATCATGTATTTTGTTTAATTGATAGCTTATTTCATTCTTTGTGAGTTTATATATTCATCTCATCATTTTTTGTAGCACAGAAATATTCCCTTAAATTGGTATATCTCAGTTTGTTTAGTCATTTCTCAGTTGATGGACATTTAATTTGTTTGAAATTCTTTGCTGTCATAAAAAAATGCTACTATAAATATTTTAATTCATAATAAGGAATTTCTTTCCTTGGGGTATAAGCTGGTAGTGAAAACTCAAAGAATGTGAATATTTTAGTTTCTCCATAATTCTAAAGTACTTTCCAAAATGGCTGTACCATTTCTCAGTTCCGCTCAAATTGCTTAAGTGTGCTTATCATCCCACAGTCCTTTCAACACTATCACCATTGTTTATCATATTTGGTAATTTGCAAGATGCAAGGTGAAACATCAGTTATTTTTATTTGTATTTTCCTTATTATTGGTGATTTAGAGCATTCTTTTCATGTTTTTTTGTTAATACTTTACAATTCTTGCTTTGATTTATATTCTTTGATTTTTGATTTATATTCTTTGGTTCCTTACCTACTGAGGAATGACATTTAGCCATATGTAAACATACATATGCATACATATACATACACATATATAAATATTAATTGTTCTTAGATATAAACCCTTACCAGAGAAATTTGATACAAAGATTTTTTTTGGGGGGGGGTCCTCTTTGAACCCGAGTATAGAAACTTTGCAGGCCCAGGTAATCAGAGTTAGCTTTTATCTGTTGTCATTTCCTTTATCCCTTATTTAATTATGAATATATCTCCTGCTTACAGCTCTGAGAGATATAAGATCTATTTCTTTTATAGTTTTTCATAATATGATTTTTAATATTAAGATAGTATTCATGTGGAATGTATAGGATATTGGCCTAAGCCCATTTTCTACCAGATTGCTTTCCAATTTTCCCAGCAGTTTTTAATCACATAAGGAATTCTTTCCTAAGCAATATAGGGTTTCTGCTTTATTGAATAATAGGTTACTGAGTTTTATTGTTTCTGATTTTCCCTTCTCTAATCTATTGCATTGATTTAGCTCTTTATTTTTCAGTAATATTAGATGGTTTTGATGATTGCTGTGCTATTCCTTTTGTCTTAATCTTTTCATTTTGCCTGATAGTTTTGAATTTGTTTTTCCAAATGAATTTACAGCCAATTTTACAGAATTAAGTTAAATTAAGTTTTTTCATGGCCAGATTTTGATATCTGAGATAGTGCCCTGGCCTGATTATACAGATACACACACACGACAGGACAATTTAAAATTTAAAAGACAGGACAAGAATTTTGAAAACAACCAGAAAATTACCAAGTTAAGGAATCATGTAGTTGTATTTTTGAAGTAAAGTAATATAGAGGTATTCTATTTGATTTTTTTCACTGCTAAAATTTTTTAAAGTTTCATTTGTCTATTTACAGATTATTCCCATTTTGTAAGTTTTCTTATAACAAAAATCCCAGTTAATTAAAATTAATACCATGACAATTTAAAAGTGCATTCAGAATTTCATATCTATAGCACTTGCCCAATTAACAATTTTTTTCTTTCCTTCCCACCCTACCTCATTGGGAAAAAGGAAAAAATAATTCTTGTAACAAATATGTGTAGTGAAGTAAAACAATTTCCCTTCGTGGCTGTATATAAAATATGTCTCATTCTGGATTCTCTAAGTTCATGACTTCTATGCAGTGCATAGCTGGTTTCTTTGTAGGGCCCTTAGAATCATGCATGGTCATTCTTTTGATAATGTTTTTTACAGTTTTCAAAGTTTTTTATAATGTTATTTTGTAAATCATTCTGGTTTGACTCATTTAATTAACTACTGAAAATTATTCGTATTTATAATGCCAGTTTTTCTAATTCTGCTTACTTCACTGTGTAGCTTATGAATCTTCCATTTTTTAGCAACTACCACTAATAGGTTTTTCCTTACTTTAAGACATTAAGAATATTGATTTCTCGGGGGCTGCTAGGTGGCATAATGGATAGAGCACCAGCCCTGAAGTCAGGAGGAGCTGAGTTCAAATCTGCCCTCAGACACTTAACATTCCCTAGCTTTGTGACCTTGGGCAAGTCACTTAACCCCGATTGCCTCAGCAAAAAAAAAAAAAAAAAAAAAAAGAATATTGATTTCTCCACTAGATTGTAAAATCTTTGTGCATGGGAAACGTGTTATTTTTTTATATTGGTTCTTTCCCTTTAGTATTCAGTATAACAACAAATCCTTTGTATGCAGTTTTTAAAATAAAATATACAGTTTATTTAAATTTGTTTCATTATTAGATAATATAATTATTTTTACAATTGGAAACAAAGTGACAAATAAGTCGTCACAGAATAGATTATTCTGGAATAATATTAAACATCAGTGCTAGAGAACGTTGTTTACTGACAAGTGTTTGCAGACTTAATTGTCTTCCCTTTTATGAAAATTAGGAAAACATTTGCCCTTCTCTCCGGGGGTATTTTCATTCTTATCCAATTTTCATTTCTTTTCCTGTTGACTCTCTCATGTGTACCTCTCATTTCCTTTTTCATTTTTTCTTCTACTTCACTTATTTACCTTTTAAAGTCTTTTAGGAGCACTTCTGGGAAGCCTATTTGGACTTGAGACCAATTCATATCCCTCTTTGAGACTTTTTCTTTGCACATTCTGTCCTTGTCTGAATTGGTCTTTTGGTCTGCCCTGTCACCATAGTAGCTTTCTATGATCAAGGTTCTTTGCTGTCTTGCTCATTTTCTTTCCTTTTCTTTTAATATTTCCTCTTTTTTATTATTAATGTAGAGCTCTCCTCTTGGAGTAAAGGGGGCTCTGTCCCAAGCTTCCAGTGCTGCTTTGAGCCTTGGCTTTGAGCACAGGAGCCCCTTGTGTTTGCAGGCAGCTTTATATCCTCTTTCCAGGAAAAGCCTTGTTTCCCAGAGTTTGCCTTCTGAGCAGGGACTGGAGGCTGCCCCACTGCTCTGATTCTCTGCTGAGCCAGGATTGAGGGTTTTAGTTGCTGATTGGCTGTGATGAAGACCCTCTTCCGGATTTCCCAGAGTCTGTCTGAGCTGGATTGAACACTCTTTCACCCCAGTGAAAATGAACTTTCTTGAAGATTTTCCCGATCTGTCTTGAGCTGAAGAGGGGTTTCATTCTGTCAGACTCTGTTCAGAGGCTTGATTTCATGTGATTTTTAAGGGAAAGTGAGAGTTGGAGCAGCTTCCTGACTTAACTCCACCATCTTGGCTCCACTCCCGGAAGAATTCCTGTTCTTAGTTCTCAAAGATGCTGATAGTCACCAAGCAATCATATCTGAGAACGAGACAATAATTACCATAGTGGCTTGTTTTAAGAATGATTTTTGTGTGTGTGTGTGTGTGTGTGTGTGTGTGTGTGTGTCTAACTTTACACCATTATATAATTATATCTCCCTCCAAATCCCAATACCCAGCTATTTGTTGGAAAGGAGAAACCCAGGAACCTTCCTTTCCTAACAGATCCTTAAGTGTGGTGGATAAAATTATAATCCTGCAGGGGAAATGTTTACTTAGAATTTTGCTTTTCTTCTACCTCTCTTATTTACCTTTTAAAGTCCTTTATGAGCACTTCCGGGAAGCCTCTTTGGACTTGAAACCAATTCATATCACTCTTTGAGATTTCTTCTTTGCACATTCAGTCCTTGCCTGAGTTGGTCTTTCGGTCTGCCCTGTCACCTGCTGGTCATTTGTCTGTATCTCCCAGTATCATAATTATTACTTGGAAAGTCTCACCAAAAAAAAACAAAACAAAACAAAACAAAAAAAAAAAAAACCAAATGAAGGGAAGGGGAAAGAAGAGAGAGGCAAAGACAAATTTGAGAGACAGAGAGACAGACAGAAGGAGTTCATCATAAGATCTTGACAAATGCAAGACTCCCTGTCTTCCCCATCCCCTTCACATGGCCCACTGGGCAAGTGACATCTTAAGATACAGAAAGTAAAGAGAAAAGGAGATTGTTCCAGGTAAATGGAAAGTTGTGGGAATTCTTTAACTTTTTTCTTTTCAACCACCACTAGAGGATTTTCTTGGGTTGCCAGCATTATGCCAAATACTTGCCAACTTCAATTAAGGATTGCTCTTAGAATGTACTTAAAAATAGAGGTCTCTTAAATGTTCCTGATAGTGCATATTTGGAAACTTCTTGCTGAATATAACTGGCTAGAGAAAGGTCTTTAGTTTTTATTTTTTGCAAAGAAAAATTTTAAAATAGCAGAAGCATCTAGTTATAATTTTGTGTATTAGCATAATTAGGACATTGTAAATTCTATTAATTTTTAAGGCATTCTGAAAAGCATGGGTCATTTTTATGCCAATGTTTATAATCTTAATTAGTATCATTAAAATTAATCCTTTAAATGTTTTAAGATGCATAAATGACCTGAAAATGATGAAATTAAGGGGGTGAGAGAAGAATGCTCTGGGAGAAAGGAAAAGGGAGAAGTGGAATGTAAATCATCTGCCATAAATAAAAGGCAAGAAAAAGTTTTTACAGTGAAGGGAAAAAAGAGGGAGGACAGGGTCAATGAGTAAACCTTATTCTCATCAGAATTGGTTCAAAATGGAAATAACATACTCAATGTAGGTATAGAAATATATCTTTGGAATGGAATATGGGAAGGGGATAGGGTGATAAAAGAGGTTATACTGGGGGAGGAATGGTCAGTGGCAAAATGCTTTTTCAGGATAGGCAGGGTGAAAGGAGAGAGAATAAACGGGGAGGAAATACAGTAATATTAGTAATTGTAAAAAGTATTTTGAAGCAAGTTTCTCTAATAAGGCCTTATTTCCCAAACAGAGGCAAATGAGTCAAATTTACAAAAAATAAAAGCCATATCCCTATTGATAAATGATCAAAACATATGATCTATGCCCAAAGGGCTATACATTTATGCATGTCCTTTGATATAATGATACGAATATTAGGCGTGAATACTAAGTGTTTTTTGCGGGGGAGGAAAAGGACCTTTGTACAAAAATATAGCAGCTCTCAGGACAAAAAGTTGGAAACTGAAGAGATGTTCATCAATGGGGAATGACTGAATAAATTATGATATGTGATTTTCATGGAATGTTATTGTTCTATGGGAAATGATGAGCTGCATGCTCTCAGGAAAAAAAAAAAGTCCTCCATGAAAAAGTGCAAAATGAAATGTGCTATTTATAAAATAATAGTGTTCTGGGATGACCAGCAGTAAAGGGTTTTGCTATTCTTTCTTGGCAGTACAATGGATCCACGACTACTCTGAAGGACTTATGATGAAAAATCCATACACAGGGAAGGAACTGATTGTGTCTGAATACCGATTGAAGGGTTCTCTCTCTGTCTCTCTGTCTCTGTCTCTGTCTCCCTCTCAACTTTAGTTTTCCTGAGGTGGTTTTTTTTTTGTTTATTAGGATGGGAGATCTATTTTTTTTTAACAACATGATTTATGGAAATGTTTTGCATAATTTCATATGATTTCTTAATGGAGGCTGGGAATGGGTATAAGGGAGAGAATTTGGACCTCAAAAGTTTTAAAAACAAATGTAAAAAAGTTAAATGTAACTGGGAAAATACTGAATAAATTTAAAATTGGAAAAAATAGATGGATATTTGGGAACTTTTGCTTTTATACTTTGTAGAATGGAAGAAAGGAGAAACGGAACAAGCATTTAATAAGTGCCTACTGTGTACCAAGTAGTGTACTAAGCTTCTACAAATATCACATTTGATATTTTTGAGTGGGCATCTCACTGGTTAGGTCAGAGATAATCTGAATTGGGGAAGAAAAATAATTTCTGCAAATTTAATACAATACCTACCATAGAACTTGGAGCCATAGAATTTTAGAACTAGTAGAACACTGCTAGATTAATGGACAGAAGGAGGGAAGGAAGGAGGGAAGAAGGAAGGAAGAAAGGAAAAAAGAGGGAGGAAAGAAGAAGGAAGGAAAAGAACATGACAGTTTCATAGTTAATTCAATTGCAAGAAATGCAAGCTACTACTGTGTCTATAGGGTCAGCTAAGTGACACAGTGCACAGTGGATAGAGCTCTGGGTTTAGATTCAAGAAGATCTAAGTTAAAATGTGGCCTAAGGCACTTGTTGAATGACCCTGAGCAAATTGCTTAACCTTTGCTTTTGAGGCAAGTTTTCCCCTTGTAATTGTTCTGTGCTTAATTCATCTAACTTTTATATAGCACTTAAAAATTTACAAAGCACTTTGTATACATGATCTCATTTGATGCTCTTAACTGTTTTGTGAGGTGGAAGTAGCAGTGGGATTTAAATAAAATTGCCTTCCCTCTTTTCATACTTCTTTCCTTTCCTTCCCTTTTGCCTTTCTCCTTTTGCCTTTCTTTTCCTTTCCTTTCCTTTCTTCCTTCCCTTTTTCCTTCTTTCTTTCCTTACTCCTTTCCTCTCTTCCTCCCTCCCTCCTTCCCATTTACAAACATTACATGTTTCCCAGCACACTCTGGTATATTGTTCTCCAAAAGGTGAGCTATTTACAAAACTTGTGAGAGTAGAGGAAAACCAGTAATTGCTTTTTATGCTCCATTAGCAATCATGCAATATTGAGAGAACAAGGGAAAAGTTTCCATTGTATTGAATGGACCTCCTATAGAGGATTGATAGGAAGATATAGTGCAGAATCACACAATGTGTGTGCATAAATCTGACTACTAAAGGAATATGATGAAATCAGATCCTTTGAAGTATCAAAGAATAATGTGAATTGTCAAAATTGTCTATGCATGCATAAAACTTTTGGCCTAAAAATGGACTATAATAAATTGGTGATTATGTTAATGATTTGTGATCACTGTTGACAACTATATTTCAGAGTTGTCAGCCCTTAGGAAAATAGTTTTCATTGTGGTCTTCCTTAAGCTTCATGGAGTTAATCTATTGTAGCAAATTAAAAATTTCTAAAGTAATGGATGAATACAATTAAGTTGTTTTCTTTTTCATTTTTCATTTGCATAAGGTAGCTTTATTCCTCCTGAGTGCTTTGGGAATTATCTTTTCATATTACATACTGTTGCCCTTGGGTCTCATTAGGAACTTCCTAAGTTGGATAAACAGGTAACTATTTACCTCATTACATTTTGAAAGAGGTTGGTCTCTTCTCTCTTTAATTAGTTGCTGGCTTAATCACTGATAGTTTTCTTAAATCACTTACCTATCTTCAGTCTATCTAGATTTTCACAACTCTTACACAAAACTTATAACTAGCATGTCATTGGTCTCTTTCCTTTATATATATATATAAAGCTTTTTATTTACAAAACATGAGTGATTTTTCTACACTGACCTTTGCAAAAACTTTTTTTTTCCCAAGCTTTTCCCCTCCTTCCCCCCACCCCCCCACCCCTAGATGACAGGTAATCTAATACATGCTAAATAGGATAAATTATATGACAAATACAATACATGTATACATATCTATACAGTTATCTTACTGCACAAGAAACATCAGATCTAGAAAGAGAAGAAGAAAAAAACAACCTGAGAAGGAAAACAAAATGCATGGAAATATTCACAGAAAGCGTTAAAATGCTGTGTTGTGGTTCACTCTCAGTTCCCACAGGCCTCTCTCTGGATGTATATGACTATCTTCATCGCAGAACAACTGGTTTGAATCACATCATTGTTGAAGAGAACCATGTCCATCAGAATTGATCATCATATAGTCTTGTTGCTGTGTATAATGTTCTCCTGGTTCTGCTCATTTCACTCAGCATCAGTTCATGCAAGTCTCTCCAGGCCTCTCTGAAATCATCCTGCTGGTCGTTTCTTATACAACAATAATATTCCATAACATTCATATACCATAATTTATTCAGCCACTCTCCAATTGATGGGCATCCTTTCAGTTTCCAGTTTCTTGCCACTACAAAAAGGGCTGCCACAAACATTTTTGCACAGGTGGGGCCCTTTCCCTCCTTTATAATCTCTTTGGGATATAGGCCCAGTAGAAACACTGCTGGGTCAAATAGTATGCACAGTTTTATAACTTTTTGAGCATAGTCATTAGTCTCTTTCCACAAAGAAGTCAGTTAAAATGCTAGATGGTTTTGTATAATCCATAGTCATTTTGGCTATAACTCAAGTTTGTCATAGTTTACATTCTTGAGATAGAACTCTTTAACCTTCTGTTCTGATTTTATTGGAGATTGTGTGTAGACACTTGAGGGGTGCTGGCTTTTTAATTTAATAGCACTTCATAGAAGGTTGATCAAGTAGGAGAAAGTAAGGTGCACAAGTTTTCTTTGAGCAACAAGAATAGGAAGTTTTGTGGCACTATGTAGAATGAATTGCCAAAAGGTAAAAGATTATAGGTACCCAGAAAGTATGGACACTGAAGGATCTGTACCTGCAGGTTACGTGCTTTGTCTTTCTGCTTGAGGTTTTTAAATTTGTTGCAAATATTGTATCTTCTCCCTGATAAAGGAGAAGGTGAACTATTTGAAGAGAATCTCTCTCTCTTTTTTTTTTTCTTGAAGCCTATTAGAAAGAATGAAGAATTCCTAGGCAAGATGGTGATAATAATAGCTTATGCTCAAGAATAAAAATAGGAAGAAACTGATATTAACATGTTATTTTAAAGCAAGAAAATAAATCTCTGCAAATTGGAACTCATAACCAGAATGCAACACTGGCAGTTTCTGTGTTCAAAAGAATAGACCAAATAGAAAAAGAACAATCAAATCTGATAGCACAGCGGGGAATGACTGGGGATAGAGAGGCACTATAGGTTAATGGCTGGAGGACTAGATCCAGAGACTGAAGGTAAAGGGGTGTCTTCCTTCCACAAGTCACTTAAACTCTCAGAGTATGTTTATTCATCCTATATAAATAGGAGGTAAGAGTAATAATACTTGAATTATTCTATTATGGGATACAAGGTCATAGGTTTTTACAATTGGGAACTCAGACATTATCCAATCTAACTTTCTTATTTTACAGATAAGGAAACTAAAGGCCCACAAAAGTTAAACCACTTGTCCAAAGTTGCAAATGAACTGCTGGATTGTCCAGTGCTGGGTTTGATACTGGGCCTGAAATCAAGAAGATCTAATTTAAGATATGGCCTCAGATACTTTCTAGCTATGTGATCCTGGGCAAGTCACTTAACCCTGTTTGCCTCAGTTTCCTCACCTGTAAAATGATCTGAAGAAGGGAATGGCAAATCACTTTTTGCCAAGAAAATTAGAAATGGGATCATGAAGAGTCAGATAAGATTAGTAAGATTAAATATTTAAATAAGATTAAATTTACCACCTTCATTTTTCTGCACATAGTAAATTTCACCGTTTCTAGTTTTAAGATTGTACTTAGTTATTACTGTGCTAGCAATAATGCAAGGCATTAACATTTCACAGTATAATAATTTTTGGCTTTTGTTGTTCAGGTGTCTCAGTCATGTCTTACTCTTTGTGACCTCATTTGGGGTTTTCTTGGCAAAAAATACTGAATGGTTTGCCGTTTTGTTCTACAGCTTATTTTACAGATGAGGCAAACAGATTAAAATTTCTTACTCAGGGTCATACAGCTAATAAGTATCTGAGGCTGAATTTGAACTCAGGAAGAGAAGTCTTCCTAATTTTAGGCCCAGCATTCTATCTATTGTGCCACTTAGCTACCCCTGCTATAATAATACATAATATTTAATAACTATACTGCTCTAATTAGTCTTTCTGCTTAAAATTTCTACTTCAGTACACCCTACATATTTCTGCAAAAGTGATTTTTCTTAACTGCAGAAAAGACCATGTTGTTCTTCTACTCATTAAATTCTAATGACTTCCAATTCCCTCTAGAATCAAGTATAATTGCCTCTGTGTAGCCTTTAAAGTCCTTCCTAACTGTGTTCCAACCTACCTTTCCAGCCTCAGTGGATGTGATTCCTTTTTCTATACTCAGCAGGTCAGCCTTCTCTATTTCTTACATCTGGAACTCGTTATCTCCTTTGCACTAGCCATGACCTATGTTTGGAATGCACTGCCTTATCACCTTCATAAGATCTTTTTTTCCCCCTCCTAAAATATAGTTCAGATATCACATACATGAAACCATTCCTGATTTTCCCAAATATTAGTGCCCCCCTCTCTCAAAATCTTAGTATTTTAACTGCTTTACATTTATTCTTTTTATATTTATTCTTTAGATACTTATATATGTTCTTGTTTTCTCCTCATATTAGAATATAAATTCCTTGGGAATAGGGATTGATGCATTCATTATATTATATACTATAACATCATATATCAGCAGCTAGCATTACATAGTAAGCATTTAATAAATAATTTTGGTTTAAAATATCTCTTGTACCCACTGAGTTTACATAAGGCATATATACATTTACCTCCTCATTTTTTGGTGTTATCAGCACCCCTCTATATTTACATTATATATAATGTTCTATCCATAGTATATTTCAAAGCCAACAGCAAAATAACAAATTAATATTCATAATAATAAGATAATGACATGAGCTTTTATGCTAAAAATGGGAATTTACAGAGAGGTAGTATGGGTTTGCTTAGAGTAGCAATGGAATTTGTGAAAATTGAACAGCATAGCTTAATATCTCTGAGGTTGTGAGGAGATGAGCACCTGAGTTCAAATTTGACCAGAGGCCCTTACTAGCTATATGATCTGAAGCTAGTCACTTAACTCTTTTTGCCTCAGTTCCTTGTCTATAAAATGAACTGATGAAGGAAATGGCAACTCCAGTATCTCTGCCAACAGAAGTCAAAAGAGTTGGACATGATTGAAAATGACTAAGCAACAATATCTGTACAATGATTTATTTTTATTTGGTTACATATCCTTTATGTGTTTTATGGAATTTTCCTGCCTAGGTTGTAAGGGATGGTCTGTTTAATTCTCTGAGAGTTGTACTTTTCTTATTAATATTACTTCATTGAAATTGGTGCTTAATGCTTTTGATGATCATCATAATGAGCTGAGTTACTTGTCTTACCTATGTTCACCAAATGCACATTAATGTTTAGTCAGAGAGGTTGCTGGAACCAGTTTCATTGAGCTGATGGGTAAATTTTCAACAAGAGCATTTACACTTCAGAAATCACTAGCTGAGAATTTGGAATTGAAAATAAAATGAGATTGAATTAAAAACTTAAAAATAGCACTTGCTATAAATTAGGATTTGATTTGTTGTTTTGTTGATTGTCTAGATTTAGGAAAATCCTAATGATGCATCTGAAATTCAAAAGTATGCCAAACTTTTTTTTCCTTCTAATTAGCCTGGTTATTAAACTTTTACCAGCATGCCCCTTCATTGTTCTAAAAAAGTTGTTTTAGCTCATCAGGAATATAGTAAAAGGTTTAGGGAAAGAAGTTATAACCTGACTGAAGGCCTGGTGACTGTAGGTTAATAATAATAATAATAAGTAATAGTAGTAGTAGTGGTAGTATTTATATAGTGCTTTAAGGTTTGCAAAGTTTACATATATTATTACCTTATTTGAATTTCATAACATCCCTGTGTTTATCTACACAATCCTTATTGGAATAAACCAATGCCTGAAGGATTGTCTGATGTTCATTTAAAACATAATACAAAATAAAACTCATATCCTTATAGTGTTTATTTATTAGGAAATATAATTATGAACTCAAATGTGTGTTCATTTTATAACTGAATTCTGTAGTATTTTGGTTTAAACTGAATAATAATTTTAAATTAACACTGAACACTAACCATTTAAGTTAAAGCATTAATCTAAGTGCAAATATTAGTTCCTTATATGTGTATATTTATATAATTTGTCATGTAACACATATAAATTTTGTGTCTAATTATGGTCTCATTTAAAATGGATTTCTATTTAATATTGTATTCTATTTTTTATTAAAGCTTTTTATTTGCAAAAGATATGCATAGGTAATTTTTCAACATTGACCCTTGCAAAGCTTTCTGTTACAAATTTTTCCCTTCTACCCCCACTCCCTCCCCTAGATGGCAGGAAGTCTAATACATGTTAATTATGTTAAAATATTTGACAGATCGAATATGTGTATACATATTTATATAGTTATCTTGCTGTACAGGGAAAAAAAAAAACCTGAGAAAGAAAACATGCAAGCAAACATCCATAGAGAGTGTGAAAATGCTATGTTGTGGTCCAGAGTCAGATCCCACAGGCCTCTCCCTGGGTCTATATGGCTTTCTTCATCACTGAACAACTGGAACTAGTTTGAAACATCTCATTGTTGAAGAGAACCATGTCCTTCAGAATTGATCATCATATAGTCTTATTGTTGCTGTGTATAATGATCTCCTGGTTTAATCTTGTATTCTATAAAAATAACCTTGATATCAACATAAAGTGAAGTTGCTAAATATTTTTGACTATGAAAATGCAATGAAGTACAACTTTGCTATCATTTGATTTGAAGCATTTATCAAATTGTTGGTTGAACAAGAAAAAAACTCTAGGGAGACATGGATACAATTTTAGAGAAGGAATGGTTTGTTTGCCAGGAACAGTTGAAAGTACTTATGTCAGGTTTTACTAAGCTAGCATTCCCATGAAAAAACAAATTGCTTTGATCCTTACTTTTTATATAAACATAAAAACCCCAAAACTTCATGACGTAACAAGGTATTTTTTTCTTCCTCAGGGAAAATAACCACCAATGTACATAGATAGAGATATCTTAAATACATGCACATACTTATATATTTGAATAGTTTGTACATATATAGATAATATTTATATGTAAATAGTACTTTCAGTTCTTAGTAAAAGTTGCTTTTTTCATGTTATGAAGAAGCCAAATTAGAGTAAAAGATGCTAAAAATTATTTCTCCCCAAGCTGATTAATATAGCAGATTAATACTAAATTGGAATTATGACATTTTTATATCTTGAATGGAACCTAGAGATTGTAAAATCTAATGATTTCATTTATAAATGAAGAAACTGAGGTCTTAAAAATGTCAAGGGACTTAGTAGAAGCAAATTGGGACAGTTCTCTGAGTAGAATCCTAACTCCTAGGCTGATATACTTTTTTTTATACTATATAGCTTCAGTTAAAATATGGGTTAACAGTCTCTAATACCGGTCTGTAATACTATAGCAAGCTACCTCGACAAGTAGTGAGTGTCCTGGTTGTGGGGAAATAGTCATTTAGAGATTGTTTGATTTCCTGTCATGAATCCTGCTGAAGAGATTACTTCACTGCGGTAGGAAGGGTGAACTAGGTCAGAAACATGGCCCCTAGGACAGCATCTGGCCCTGTAACACCTGAATTAGGCCCAAATCATATTAAAATATAATTGAGAAATACTCAACCAAATAAATAAAAACACAATTTAAGCAGTTTCCTAAATCAGAATGTGGACTGCAAGGATCCTTATGTCTGGTGTAGTGACTCCTCTTTCTACCTGACTTTGAAACCCCTTTCTAGGTTATCTTTACTCAATCTTTTATTAAGACTCTGTGATATTGTAAAAATTCATTTTTTAAAATTAAATAGAATTCCTATAACAGTGTCTTGGATTTTATATAAATCAGAATTGACTGTGACTATTCTTTTATCATTATTGCAGTTTCCAAGTGGAATTTTCCTTTTCTTCAGAGTTTTAGGTGCAGTGGAGTGACTGGTACCACAACATGATCCTATCCCATTTTCAGACCCACCAGTATTTGATGCCATCCCCTAGTGCCATCTACTGGATTTGTGTTGTCATCACGCTTTCTGGCCTAATGGGGTTCCCCAAATTCTAAGCACTTTTCAGAAGAACAAAGTGATTTCATTTATCCTTTGGCAATCAAATAACAATCACCAATATTTAGGTGCTTTTAAAGAAAATATTGAAGTTTACATATATAGTGAGGAGCACGGAACGGGATTGAAACAGGGATTCTGAGATCTGAAGAAAAAGTCACAATAATGTTAGAGTCAGAGTTTCTTATGCAGGTTCTTAGCACCAATTATTAGGTACTGGGTTTTTGTTTTTTTTTTTTGGCGTGGATTCTTTCCAGGATATAACTTTGTTTCTCACCCTGGCCTCAATATAGACTTATTTTTAGTTCTATTAATAGGGATTTGGCTGGCTAGGGATGCTGTCTCAGGTTTCTAGAATCGGTTTTTCCCAGACCTAATTAATGGATTATAGGTATATGGATTTTAGAATAATGTCACTGACAGTTCCCCCTGACTCAGTTGCTCTGTAAAGTGTCACCCCTAGTGCTCCATCCCCAAAATCTTATCTGGAAGTGGGAGAGGACTTAACAAATATTTCTCCTCTTTAGTCCACCCAGTCTAGAAACGTGGAGAAATAAGAAAGTTTTGCACCCTTGGAAAACATTCTTCCCTTTGTTTTTTATCATCCTGGATTGACTCAGACCCGGAAGCAATTAGATGATGCAATGTATATAGAGTGCCAGACCAAGAAGTCGGGGAAGATGTGAATTCAAATCCAGTTCCAAACACTTACTAGTGATTCTGAAGTTATTTAACCTCTAGCTCCCATCTCCCAGTGTTATCATAAAAAGAAATGAGATAATATATATATAAAGTGCTACTTAGTCATTAAGGGTTACATATACATCCCTAGTTGTGGGTTTTCTTTTTCTTTTTAGTTCTTTTATTTTATGCTGTTATTGTGCATATTTTCCCCTGGGTTCTGCTTATTTCATTCTGAATCCTTTCATCCAAGTCTTCCCTTCTTCTATGAATTAATCATATTTTTTTGTTTCTATGACACGTCATATCCTATTGTATCATGTACCATAATTTGTTATATCATTCCTTAATTATAATTACTTCAAAATTTTATTTTATTTATTTACATATATATGTATTAATTCATTTTTATTTATTTCTTTAATTATGCCAAAAACATCATGCTAAAAGGCATGGGAGCACAGCCTTGTTTCACTTCTTTGGTGACTGGAAAAGTTCAAGAGCATTGTCCATTGTTCAGAACTTAGGCAAACACGGCATCATGAAACTGACTTACTGATGAACTTCTCTGGGTACCTGAATTTTGATGTGATTTTCCATTAACTCTCACACAACTGATAGTATCAAAGGCTTTGGCCAGATCAACGAATGCCGTATACAGACCTCTGCTCTCCTCCTAGCGTTTTTCCTGGAATTGTTGGGCAGCAAGCACTATATCAACTGTTCCTTGGCCCCTTCTGAAGCCACACTAGCTCTCAGATAGAAGTCTTTTTTCTGGGTGTAGGACCAATCTATTAAGGAGTACTGGGGTACATGGCAAACAGTGGTAAGGACAATGAACATTTCAGCTGCTTTTTGAAAAATAGTGTAATGGGGAAGACTGGCCAATAAGCTCTTGGGATCATGTTTAGATTTGCCCTTTTTAGTGGGTTATTTAGAATATATATCTTTTGTCAATTTGACTCAGAAACTGATTTGCTATTCAGAAATGGATATTTTATATTCTAACTTGGGGTTAGTTTTATGTGGTGATGAAAAATTATTTGTTTTACTGAGGAGCCAGAAGGATTAGTATGCTAGGTGATGATAATTTTTAAAATTTATTTTCTGCTGTGATTTCATTTTTTTTTTAAATCTTATTTTCTTCCTTTTTCTTTTTGACAGTTAGATAAAGGCTTAACAGTTTTCTTAGTTTTTTAAAACAATGTACTTTTAATTTATAATTTCTGTAGTTTATTTTCTTTTTTTATTTCTCTAATTTTTAAGATTTATTGTTTTGTGTTTATTCTTGGTTTTTATTGATTTATTTTTAGCTTTTAATTGCACATTTTGTTAGTCCTCCCCCCCCCCTTTTTTTTTTCTATTTGGCTCATAGACATTTTCAGGGAAATTTTTGTTTTCTTTTTGAATACTACTTTAACTACATCTGAAAAAATTTCAGATATCTAAATGTTCTCTTATTTCTTATGGATTTTAATTATTTTTATAATTCCTTTTTTAAACTACTCATTATGTGGTGTCATAACTGAATTTTTCTTTAGAGAAATCTTTTACCTGTTCCCTGCATTAATCATTTTTATTGCATTATGATATGTAATTTTCTTCCTTTTTTTACTTGTTCATCTTTTTCCTGTGCTCTAGACAATAGTGTATTTTTGTGGAGGGGGAAAAACATGTGCAATTGAATTTATAAATATATTTAATGTTCTTTTACAATATATCATGTCTTATAAGTCTGCCTTTTCCAGTAGTTTTGTTCAGTTTTATATTTTCCCATTTATCTTTCTATTAGATTTGTTCAGCTCTTAGAAATATTAAAATCTCCTACATTTATTGTGTTCTATGTCTTTTTTGAACTCAGAATATTTTTTCTTTATGAAATTAGATGCTAACCAGTTGGTGCATATATATTTGGTATAAATATTAGTTACTGTCTATGGTTCCATTAAAACAGAATGTAATTTCTTTGTTTTCTTTCTCTTGGCTTAGTGATTTTTAAAATGTTCTTTGGCTAATTGCTTAATTGAAATTTTATCTCCTTCTCCTTTTAAATCAGTACATTTCCCTGAGGTTCGTTTTGCATATTTTATTTTTTTTTTAGCCATGTATAACTCTTCTTGACCCCATTTGGAGTTTTCTTAGTAAAGATTTTGGAATAGTTTGCTATTTTCTTCTGCAGCTCATTTTATAGATGAAGAACTGAAGCAAAAAGGACCAAGTGACTTGCTAAGGATCTCACAGCTGGTGAGAGCTCAGATTTGAAGTCACATCTTCCTGACTTCAAACATGGTACCCTATCTACTATGTCACTTGGCTGCCCTTTCCATACTTAGAGAAAAAATATATAGACAAGATATATCAACATATGTGATGTCTCAAAAGTCTTAATTCAGTTTTAGGTTAATAAAGCTTTATTGTTCATTATTTTTTGTTTGTTTTATTTTGTTTGTTTTATTTGTTTGTTTTATTATTTGTTGTTTTTTTTTTTATTTGAGTTCTAAATTCTCCCCCTCCCTCACCTACTGATAAGGGAAGCAATATAATATGAATTATATCTGTGAAGTCATGCAAAATATATTTTCATATTTGTTAAAGTTGTATCTTATTCTGATCCCCCTGACCATTACTCTCTTCCCATTCTAGTAAGTATAAACAGGTAAGTTTTATAGGTAGGCAATATAAAGGAGCAATAGCATTAAATAAGATTGCAAAGCAGAACCTGGAAGTTACCTGTAAACTGTCCCAAAGATCAAAGGAGCATAACTTAGAAATTTTATTATGTTATCCAAATTTCATGTCCTGGTAACGTGTCAAATCAGGAGAAACTACTTAAGCACTGCTTGTTAAAAATTCTTGTCCTATGATATGTACATTCCAGATACTATCTAAACCTCCATAGCTCCAGAGCAGCAAAACATCCAAAAGATGATGATGACTTTGAGACAACAACTTTGAAGTTTTACCAATTACTTTGAAATAATTTGAATATGATAGTGAACTAACCCCAGTGTGGCACAGATAAGCCAAGTGTTGGTCGTTTTCCTCAGAAAACTTATGAAAACTGGACCTTAAACTCCTGTCCCTATCTCCCACCAAAAAACTCTTCCTTCTTCATTGGTCATGCTGCCTAGTGGTCCCAACTCTAAATCCATGGATAAGCTTTTGTTCTTTTATGTTATAGATTTATAAATAAGATGTCCCAAAAGACTTAGTGTAGCTTTAAGCTAAAAAGCTTTCCAGGAGGACGTTCTATGTAGTAACAGTATTGTAACTATCATCATCCACAAAAGACCCTGATACTCAAATCACTACAGTGATCCAAGATAATATTAATAGACCCATGTTGAAAAAGACGGTCTACCAACAGAGAAAATTGGTGTACTCTGAGTGCAGATTGAAGCGTGAAGTCTTTTGGGACATCTTATTTATAAATCTATAACATAAAAGAACAAAAGCTTGTTTCATAACCATATAGTACACAATTAAAAACTCTATAATTTTTGTCACAGAAGATATTCATGAGTGTAGTAGCTTTATCATAGAATTAAAGCCAGAAGGGACATTAAAAGTCATTCAGTCCAAGCCTTTGTTAGCAAATTGACACCCAGAAATGCTAAGGGATTGGTCACACAGATAGAAAGTGACAGAATGAGAATTTGAACCCACATCCTTTGATTCCAAGTAGAGCACCATTTTCATTGTTTCATGCTGTGTCCTTTCATTAAATAAATGAAAAGGGCAGTTTGGTTTTTTATTTATTTATTTTTTTTTTTTGCTTTTTGCTGAGGGAATTGAGGTTAAGTGACTTTCTCACAGCTAGGGAATGTTAAGTGTCTGAGACAGATTTGAACTCAGGCCCTCCTGAGTTCAAGGCTGGTGCTTTATCCACTGTACCACCTAGCTGCTCCTTCTTTTTCTTTCTTTACAATCCTTTGTGCCTCAGAGATGTCAATGGCTAAAGGCAGAGCAAATACCAAGAAGCCTTTAAGTAACAGATGCCAAGCAGGATGTTTCTGTAGCAACAATCAGAAGAGTAAAATCTCTTAGAATTTTAGTCATTTAGCCACGTGACTGAGCAAGTCAAATGAATCTTTTGTTTTTTAAATCAGTTAAGAGTATCTTTTCCCCACCATTGTGTTGTAGCCTCTATAACTTGTCCTACTTATAATTATGACTAAAAGTAAGATCTGTACCTCTCAAAAAATAATAGTTCTCACTTGTGCCTCTAAATGGTAGAAACTGGACTGGTCCACACCTGATTTATCAATTCTAACTTTGCCACCATCTTTGATAAGTCTGTCTTGCCATAAACTTAGCTGGAGCTGATTGGCTTCTGTGGTATAATTTGTCCTTTCGTGGGATACCATTCCCATTCCGATCCCTCATAAACTTGATTCCTAGCTGGACTCTGAAATGCCAGCTGGTGGCTACTTCTCAAAGATTAGTTGCCAGAGCACCTGGCTTGAAGTCTACAGATATAACATCAAGTATAGTCATTGTCACACCGTAATAGTAAGTGCTACCCTAACAGACTTTGCTTACCACTCTGCAAACTCAGGTGGACAGTCTTTACTTTCCTTTTTGACTTGAAAGAAATAATATTGATTTAGACCAGGGGTTCTTAACATGAAGTCTCTTAACCTGCCCAAGGCATCCATGGGATCCATGATTTTTGTTTTGTTTTGTTTTTTTTACTAATCTCTAAATTAAATTTAACTTTTCCTCAATTAATTAAGAGCATTATTCTGAGAAGAGATTCCTAGGCTTCACCAGATTGACAGAGGTTTGAAAAGATACTTTGATAAATATAACTAAGACACGTGAGTCATAATCAAACCACAAGCATTGAAGCAAACATTAAACCTTAGAATTATGTTATATGTAAATAGTATGGTTTTGTACTGTGGGATCTGTGTTGTTGGTTAGAACAATAGACCATAATCTAAAGTGTAAGCTAGGCCTGTTTAAATTTGGCTTTCTTTTTTATTTTATATTAGCATTAGAGATTTAGCTTTTTTAAACTCTTAAAACAACTAGAGAAGATAAGGTTGCATTATACCAGTGCAACTTTGTTTTTTTTTAAGAAAGCTTTAAAAACATTTAATTTTATTTCTTTTTAATACAAGAATGTATTCTTTATTATTCTCATTTTAGTTAGATCTTTGATGACAATTTTTTTAAAAAAAATTTCAATTTCTATGAGTTCTTCTCTGGTCTGTTGGATAAGCATAAAACCTTTAAAAATTTATTTTAAGAAGCTAAGAATTTTAAGTTCTCCATCGATGGCAAATGAGTATAGAAATGGACGTTGAAAGAACAGGAACTAGTGATTGCAACAATTACTTGTCCTAAAATTCTGATGTTCTTACTCAAAATGGTGATAGCATTTGAATAAGAACCAGTCAAGCTAAGTCAGAAAGGTTTGATCTGAAAGTGTTTAGAACAGAGAGATCTTCATTACTTCAGGTCAGAAATGGACTCCATCTCCATTACTGAATAATATTTTTAAGCTGTTAGATTGATATATTATAAAAGAAGATGGGCTGGTCCTGTGGCAAAAGGAATGGATTGCTGTTGAACAGATGATGGACTGCACTGGCATATTCTCCTGATAGATCCTTTCCCTATTCCTTAGCACGTGGAGCAGGTTCCTGCAGGTAAACTCAATGGATCTAATAGGCAAGAGGCAACATTATAGATATTAGTGGAATGTGATTGTCTTCATTACAAGAGGGCAGACACATTTATCAGCTGTAGTTGAAATTTACATGGGAGAGTGAACATTCATAACGGTAACATGGAGGCCCCTCAGAACCCTAAAATACCTGCAGGCCATGATGAGGCATACAAATAATGTAACAGAAGAAGGCAGCTATATAATTGATACATTGAAAAGCTTAGTTGTTTATCTTGCTAACCAGAAAAAAAATCTCATTAATGGCCATTATAAGTAAATTAGAAACTATTATGGAATTAGTGATTGTTAGAGCTAGAAAAGACATTAAACATTGTCTGATCCAGTCCCCATTTTTATATTTGAGAAATGTGAAACCCAAAGAGGAGTAGGAAGTGATTTGATAGATATTAGAATACAACTTTAAATTTGGTTGGCTGTGGTTTCTTTCCTAGGAATATTGGAATGTTAATTATTTTCTCTGTTGCTGGAATTCAGATTTGTATGTTTAGTTTTGTTTAGACTAAGTTTTCTTTTTAGATTGTGAACTTAAAAACAAAACAGACAGATGGTCTTCAAAAAGGCATCCATCCACAAGAATTATTTTGACATTTTCTTTTGCCTCCAGCACCATTGTGTAACGTGTGTGTTCTTTTGCTATTTTTAGATAGCCAATTAAAAAAACATAGCAAATAAACTCTGTCAATTTATCACTTTTGATAGATGTTACGTTGCTTACTGAATGACCTCAGGAAGCTAGGTTTTGGGTGGCTCTGGGGATAGAACACTGGGCAAGAATCAAAAAAACCTGAGTTCCAAGTTTTGCCTCAGGTGTTTACTAGCTCTGTGAACCTGTGGCAGTATATGGAATCCTTTTCAGAGTAATGTTTTTAAATATTAGAAGAAAAAGCTAAATTTAATTTAGAGGTTAGTGAAAATAAGGATGTATTTTTTTTCCCATCCAAGCTCATGGATCCTAGAAATCTGCCCATGGATCCCTTGGGCAGATTATGAATGCAAAGTGACATCTATAGATCTCAATTTTCTCATCTGTAAAATGAAGATGATAATAGCATCTACTTCAAGACTATACAGATCTAATGAATTTACATGGAAAGAGCTCTGTAAATCTTAAATTGCTATAAAATGCTAGTTTTACTGTTATTATTACAGACAGCAGGGCAAGTGAACTCTGTGAGCAATTATTACAATATCATCATTCCTCATACTCTATAGGTTTTTTTTTTTAAAATTAGGATCCAATTATTGCTGGAAAATAAATAAGAGCCAAATTATAGAAGACATTGAATCTAAAGCCATATATAGGATGTTAAAAACCACTCATACTAATAATAATAAGGAAAAAATGGAAATAGTCTGATTTTTAAGATGAAGAAAGGGAAAGGAAAGGGAAGGAAACAAATATTTAAATGCTTACTATGAATGGTACAGTGGATAGAGCACCAGGGCCTGGAGTCAGAAGTTCAAATCTGGCCTCAAACACTTATTAGTTGTGTGATTCTGGGCAAGTCACTTAACCCTGTTTGCCCCAGTTTCCTCATCTGTAAAATGAGATGAAGAAGGAAATAACAAAGTTTTCCAATTTCTTTACCAAGAAAACCCCAAATGGAATAATGAAAATTTGTACAATAAAATAAACCAGGTACTTTGCTAAGCATTTTACAAATATTATTTCACTTGATCCTCATGACAGTCTTGTAAGGTAGGTGCTGTTATTTTCTCCATTTTAGAGTTATGGATACTGAAACTAATAAGTTAGGTGACTTGCCTGGAGGTTATACAGCTAGTAGATGTTTCATGTTGGATTCTATAGCATTACCCATTTAAAGGACTTTCTTAGTTTAGTAGGAACACAGGATTCTAGATTTAGAGTTGGAAAAAAAATCTTAGGAGCCATTTTTTATGAGGAAACAGGCATTTGAGTCATGTAGTGGCAAGAGATGAAAGAGAAAATTGCAGACAAAGGAATTTAGGGTGAGAGCAAAAGAACTGTCCCAGAGAAAAAATTTCCTTTCTAGCAGGGCTGTGATAGAATCAGCTCAAAACTGTCTAAAGACCACGATTATTAAAATTTCAGCATGATCATTAAAATCTAGCAAATCAGCAAACACTAGAAATCAGGACTTGATTGTTTGAAGACTATTCAGACTTAAGAAAGTGATGGAAAATTTATTAATTACAGAGATTAAACTTAAAAAGTATATTATGTGATATTTTTTGAGTGAACTTCGGTAAGTTACTATTAGGCCTTATTTATACCTCATTTTCCTTATCTGCAAATGAAGAAGTTGAACTTGATTGATTGTCTCTGAGAGTCTTTCAGACTCTGGATGTATGATCCTATGACCTCATAACCCTGTGAATTATTGTACCTGTTTAGCCCTATTATGATGATATTTTGTATCTGCTTAAGATTTTGTAGTTAATGAAATATCTTTTTTGTCTAATTAAATAATCTATCAATCAACTTCATCAAAGTCACTTTCATTGCAAATTGAGGAACTTATTAAAACAATTCAAGAAAGAAATTTAATTCCACAGACATTTATCAAGCTCCTGAAACTTGTAAGACACATTGGTAGGGAATAAAACAAAAGACAAGAAAGACCAGAACCAAATGAGAAGAAGTCTCTAGAATAAGTAATAATAGGAATCGACTGAAGGTTTGCAAATAGGAAAGTAACATAATGAAGGCACAGCAATAGGAAGATGACTCATAGCAGTTTAAATGAGCAGGAACAGGCTAGAAGCAGGAAGGTTGGTGCCTTGTCTCTGAGACTGCATCCCATTTACACACTATATGAACACCTGTATGTATGTATATATGTATACGTATTTTGTATGTGAACAGTTACTTACATATTGTCTCCCCCATAAGTCTGTAGGCTCTCTAAGGAAAGGGATAGTTTGCGGATTTTTGTTTGTTTCAGCTCTTTAGAGCACATACTAAGTAATTAATAATTATTTTTTAATTTGTTAATCTATATGTCATTTTAAGGTTTGCATATACAATAAATTACCTCATTTGGTCCTCACAACAATCCTGTGAAGTAAATGCTATAATTTCAGTTTTTACCTATAAGAAAACTGAAGATCAAAGAGCAGGATCACACTGCTAGGGACATCCTTAGGTGTTTGAGATCTTATTTATTTCAATGTCTACATCCTAGCTGGTTTAATCATTGATGTTTATCAGTATCATTTTACAGATGAGTTAATTAAAATCAACAAGGATTTGAATTCCTTCTGGCTTTTGGAAATACAAATATTTTGTATTTAACTTAAGAGTTTTTATATCTATGACAATGATTTTGAACCTTTTTGAGGTTGTGAGTTGCTACTCATTAGTGCAATATGACTCAGGCTAGTCATATACAATGATCCTATTTTTATTTCAAAAGACCCTTTGAGATTCCTGGATGTTAGCAAAATGTAGTTTTAGATCTAATAGTCTCTAGGGTATCTTTTTCATCTGAAACCTTGAAATACATTTTTTAAAATTTTATTTTATTTGCATAACATATGTGTGGGTAATTCTTCAACAATAACCCTTACATAGCTTTCCATTACAAATTTTTCCCCCCAACTCCCCACCCCTCCCCTAGATGGCAGGATATCTATTACATGTTAATTATGTTAAAATATTGGCAAATCGAATATATGTATACATATTTCCAAACTTATCATTGTTGTGCAAGAAAAATCTTATCTACACAAACGATATATCAGATAAAGGAAACACAATGTAAGCAAACATCAATCAAGGAGTATGAGAATGTTATGTTGTGGTCCACATTTCGCATCCCTCTCTCTGGGTGTATATGGCTTTCTTCAGTGAACAATTGGAGGTGGTTTGAAACATTTCATTGTTGAAGAGAGCCATGTCCATCAGAATTAATCGTCATATAGTACTGTTGTTGCCGTGTATAATGATCTCCTGGTTCTGCTCATTTCACTCAGCATCAGTTCATGCAAGTCTCTCCAGGCTTCTCTGAAATCTTCCTGCTGGTCATTTCTTACAGAACAATAATATTCCATAATAGTCATATACCATAATTTATTCAGCCATTCTCCAATTGAAGGGCATCTATTCAATTTCCAGTTTCTAGCCACTACAAAAAGGGCTGCCACAAACATTCTTGCACATGTGGGGCCTTTTCTTTCCTTTATGATTTCTTTGGGATATAAGCCCAATAGAAATGCTGCTGGGTCAAAGGGTATGCACAGTTTGATAACTTTTTGAGCATAGCTCCAAATTGCTCTCCAGAATGGCTGTATCCGTTCACAGCTCCACCAACAATGCATCAGTGTCCCAGCCCTCCCACAACCCCTCCAACATTCATCATTAACTTTTCCTGTCATTTTAGCCAATCTGACAGGTGTGAAGTGGTACCTCAGGGTTGTCTTGATTTGTATTTCTCTGATCAACAGTGATTTGGAGCACCTTTTCATATGACTATAAATAGTTTTAATTTCATCCTCTGAAAATTGTCTGTTCATATCCTTTGACCATTTATTGATTGGAGAATGGCTTGAATTTTTTATAAATATGAGACAATTCTCTATATATTTTAGAGATGAGACCTTTATCAGAACCCTTGAATGTAAAGATGATTTCCCAATTTATTACTTCCCTCCTAATCTTGTCTGCATTGATTTTGTTTGTACAAAAACTTTTTAACTTAATATAGTCAAAGTTATCTATCTGGTTTTCAATTAAGAGTTCCAGTTCTTCTTTGGACATAAATTTATTCCATCTCCATAGGTCTGAGAGGTAAACTATATTACATTCCTCTAATTTACTTATAGTATCACTCTTTATATCCAGATCATGAACCCATTTAGATCTTATCTTGGTATGTGGTGTTAGATGTGGGTCAAGCCCTAATTTCTTCCACACTAGTTTCCAGTTTTCCCAGCAGTTTTTGTCAAATAGTGAATACTTATCCCAAAAGCTGGGGTCTTTGGGTTTATCAAAAACCAAATTGCTATAGTTATTGCCTAGTTTGTCTTGTGATTCTATCCTATTCCACTGATCGACTACTCTATTTCTTAGCCAGTACCAAATGGTTTTGATGACCGCTGCTTTATAATATAGTTTTAGATCTGGTACAGCAAGTCCACCATCATCAGCCTTTTTTTTCATTAGTCCCCTTGAAATTCTTGACCTTTTGTTTTTCCAAATGAACTTTGCTACTATTTTTTCTAGATCTGTAAGATAATTGAAATACATTTTTGACCATAATTTTTAACCCTCTTTTGACCTCACTTATCTCAAACCTACTTTCAAGTTAAATTATCTCATTTTGCCTGTACCTTGACTTATGGTAGCACAGTGGATAAAGCTCTAGGCCTAGAGTGAGACCTGAATTCAAATGTTACATCAGACATTTACTAGTTGTGTAACTCTTAAGTCACTTAACTTCTGCCTGCCTCAGTTTCCTCAGTTCTAAAATGGCAACAGTATCCTTTTGGTGTTGTTGTGAGGATCAAGTGAAATTATATTTGTAAATATTTAAGACTGGATTTGAATTCAGGTCTTTGTGCCTTTAGATCTAGCACTTTATTGTGATACTAGTTTCATCAAAACAATAGTGAGTATCAGAAGTAGGATTTGAATACTTGACCAACTGGCTCTAGATCCAATACTCTATCCCTTATGACAGGATAACTCCTTTCAAAAACAAAAATTTAAAAAATAATGAATATTAAAGGAAATCATTTCATAGCTGATGAACAGGTTGCCTTTAAACTCTATTTAAGATTCTGATTGTAGGCTATTTCCTGTCAAGCTTCAATGAGAAAAGGTCAGTGGTGACCTCAAATCTAGTAATAATCAGGGTAAGAAATCTCCCTGTGGGACACAGAGAAGGGGCCAGCCACATAGGGAAACTCCCAGTAGCACAGCCAATTTAGTAGCATCACAGAAGATGTGTCACAGAATTAATACTTGTCTTTATTTCACAACAGAAATTATCCTGAGGAAAGTTTAGTTCATCATCAGTAGGTCCAGCAAAAGCCAGGAAATTAATGGCACTTTAAATCAGTTTACTTCTTCTATTTATTGAGCTTTATCCCTCAAACCTAAGCTTATCTTAGTTTCTTGCTTAGTGGTGCATTTCTTTTAAGTTGGGAATGAATCCTCAGAGGATGACATCAGAGGTGCTTTAGTGAAAATGCTTTTCTTCATCTCTGTTAAAGTACAGGACTTAGAGATCACAATCTCAGAGTATAGAATGTACCATAATAGCCTAGTATATTTTGAATTCCTATTTGCTTTAGTTGTCCAAACATTTAATTTTCCAAGTCACTATCTTTTTTGCAGTGTTTGTTTACTGACTATTTTGTTGACTAATACCTTGTTATTTGAATCATTCAGAATTCCCAAGTCACATATAGAAAATTCTTCAGAGGATTACATTTCTTAGCTTTATTTTGTGTTTACTTGTTAGTGCTGACAACAATTGCTTTAGTTGGTATGGATGGGAATGGCTATTACTATTTAAATGTTTTGAAGAAATTGAGCAAATCTTTATTTTCTTGATTAGATTATTTTCACTAACATACATGTATATATTTAATAAGTTTTATTGTTGTCTTTTAAAAAAATCACCCTAATTTTCCCCAGTATTCCTTTCTGCCTCTTAGGGAGCCATCCTATATGAAAAATAGTGCTTTTTAAAAACAAAAATATAGTTTAAAAGAAGCAGAAAAATTCAGCATAATGGGTCAGATTATCAGAAAGTCTCAAATTATGTGCAATGTATAGAACTAATATGAATGCCCTCCTATATAAAGCTTACCTAATGTCTTTCAAGATGAACTTGTAAACTTTGCCCATATATGACAACATTTTATTTTTCTGTTCTTATACATTTGTGTATTTCTTTATCTAGTCATATTCATTTTCACCAATTCTTTAGTCATTTAATTTGGTCACACCTTTCAAATGTCTCAAACTCTGTTTTCATGATTATTTCCAGTGATGTTTGTTGAGGTAATTGTTGACCTCCAAATTCTACATTCATTGGGGGATTAGAAGACTTGTGTCTCATGTAATGACTAGTATCACAAAATCACATTATCCTTTGATAATATCAAAATGATATTTTTGACCCATCACCAAGAAGCCAGGTACTTGAATAAATATACTTGTTCATTTATTCCTCTTCATGATCAACAGCATACATTTCCAAGGCAAAAAGAAGAAGACATGCTTTATGTTTTAGGAAGTAGTTAGAAATAAGTAATGAAAATGTAATAGAGTCAAAATCTCTCCTAATTCTTTGGAAACACATTGTCTAAATTAATCCTCAAATTCTAAGGATTTCACTCTTCTATACTCTCTCTTCCTAGAGAAACTAATAGCCATATGTTCAGTACCAAGAAACAGAGAGAGAGAGAGAGAGGCAAGCTGGCTTTAAGTGTATCCACAGTCTAGTATGTTATGTTTTATTTTTAGCTTGATAAATCTTCAATGCTATTGAAATGTATGTGACATAATAGAGATTATATTGAGAGAGAAAATTTGACATTAAAAGGTTCCCAACCCCTGTTGTTTCCCACCCTAATTAAGATAAAGGAGTCCTTTCTGGGTTTAATGGAAAGAATGGGGTGGAGAGCAGGACTTTGTTTAGGAATTAAAATTAAAGAAACAGCAATAAAATTTCTATCTTACATGATAGGTTTGAGAAAGTGAACAGCCCCCCCCCAAAAAAAATGCAACAATGAACCTGTGTTTTGCATCAACAAAAGATAGACATGATCATTCCTTTTAAGATGTTATCTCAATATTTCTAAAAGAAAGAGGGATAGGTTGAAGAAGTCCCATTGACCTGGGATAATGTTAGTACTTACCTCCCAAGATTGTTGTAAAATAACAGATATAGTGAGGTAATCATTGCAAAGCAGTTGGCACAGTGCCTGGCACATAGTACACACTGTAAGAATGATACCTATGACATAAGCAATGACGTATCTGAGACCAGATTTGAACTCAGCTTTTCCTGACTCCAGACCCAGAACTCTAAGTAACTTGCTCAAGATCACACATGTAGAAAATATCAGGGCAGCTTCTGAACCCAGGTCCTATGTCTCTAGGGCTAGTGGTCTTTCCATGAAAATAAAGGCCTTAAAGCAGTTACTATCTAAAATGAAACCAGCTAAATTCAAATTTGAGAAAGTTTTGCCAATTATCCTTTCCTTCACCCCCCTCCCAAAGGAAGTGTTAAACCATTTTCAAATGAAAACAATTTTCTATTTTTATTACTTTTGAATTGAGAGGAGAGGCAAGAAAGGATAATCTATAAATAAAATATAGATAAGACAAGTGACAGGCAGGCTACTTGGGAGAGACAGACATAAAAAGAGAAAATGGTATGAGGAAGAAAAGGAATAGGGCAAAGGGGAAGCATTAAGACAAAAACAAGAAGAGAAAGAAAGAGCATGATCACATGAACCTAGATAGGATGATTGAACTGGGAGATCAGAATGGGGAAACCCAACTGCTATGACCTACTCTGCCAATAACTAACTGTGAGATCTACCAGAGTCAGAAAGTCAGATGTTAGGACCTCAATTTCTTCATCTGCAAAATTAGGTTAAACTAGAAAACTCCTGACATCTCTTTAAGCTCTCTAAATCTCAAATCTTATCATCCCTGAAGTTATTTCTAGCTCTAAAATTCTCACAGGAAAAGGTACAAAATTTTAGTCTAGCTAGCATGTAAATCTCTATTTTTGCTTTCCTTAAATGTGTCTATATTTATTTTTTTAAGACAACTTGTTGACTGATTCCAGCTCTAAAACTGGCCCTTCTTGCTGAGTCAATTATTTTAAAAATTGTGTTTTATCAGTGGTACTTTGGAATCTCTTGACATTTCCCTCATAAGGCCCCTGCCCTCATTAAACCAGTTTGATAATTTAGATTTAAAAGTTCAGAGAGATAAAATTAGTCTATCACCGCTACAGAGCAAATACTGAGGGAAAACAGATTGAAAGATTGAGTTGATCTCTGTCAACCTATAGCAAATTGTTTCTCATTAGGAACTTTTTATTTTTAGTTGAAAGATGTAGTTGAGGGAATAGGTCAGTGTGATAGTCAAAGTAGAGGGCATTCAGAGATGCTGTTTTTAACAGGGGCTTCAAATAAAAGGCTAAGTTCAATATAGGGGGTGGGAGACAAAAATTGAAATTGACATCCCCCCAAAATTCGAAGATTAAAATCTGAGAGTATAAAGAATGCTAACCATAAGCTAGAATTTGGTAGCCTAGAAAGACCCCTGAATGACCCAACACTCTGAAAATTCAGTTTAAAGAAAATTTTTAAGCTTGAGGGTTTTAGCTAGCTGAGTAGATCCTGCTCTGTCCCTTAATGAGCTTGGTACTTGAGGCAAAGAATTTCCTGCTGGTAGAAAGGCCTTTCAACCAAAAACTCTGGAAAAATATGATCAAAAGGGCAGGGAAAGAAAAAGCATTTATTAAGTTCTTACTATGATATCTGATACTGTAATGAGCTCTTTACAATTATTTCATCCAATCTTTTTGTAAAGAAACTTCATACAGGGGAGGCAGAAATAAAACCCACCAAAACCAAGAAGGCTTTTGACCCCCTAGACTTTGTTGATCCTGAGGCTGAGGCAAGGGCAGGTATTTTTCTCGAAGAGTCCTAACAAAGCCTTCAGTTTATGAACTAAATATCCTGGAAGAGCCAACTCTTCTCATAAGGAAGAAGTAGCAAGGATTTCAGAGGAGAACAGAAGCTGGAAACAAAAATTATAAGACTATATGCCCAATTGGGCCTGTCAGGATCCCTTGGAGAAAGTGCATAGAATTAAACTATAAACATGGAGCAGCATCTAGTTATAAGTTCATTTCCAGTGGTGCCATATTTAACTGGGAGCCTCCATAATAATATCATTTGAGGACATATGTGGCCTAGAAGTATCAGCAGAAAGAATTCCTCTTCTACCTGTGGAGCTGGGACATAAATACCATCTGCATTTATGCCTTTCCACTTCTATGTCCTGCCCATATATTATATCCAGTACACACTGCCCACATGCATGGTGTGATATTCTATATGTGGGAGACTCCATGTAGAAACCCTGGTCACCTATAACTTCTCCCTGTGTTTGCTTTGGTCATACATGCTTTCTGTATGTGTGCCTTTTCATGTATGTGTCTTGTGAGTGTCCATTTTTCCTATTGATGATATGTTTATTTGTGGGAGAACATATTCTAGGATTACAGGGGGCAGGCTTTATTGCTACTTTTATTAATATGCCTTTTCATCAAATAGCTTTATTTTTAACTATTTGTATTCTCTGACTGTTAAAGCTAAACTCATTGATGGGGGCTTGTGAGTATGTTAGTGTATACCTTAAATTGAGGGCTGATTTTCTCCAAGGTACCAGTCTTGTGAGTTAGGGGGTATCTCAGGGTCTAGGCACAATATACTATTATAGGTGTGCTAGAAAAATAAAAGATAAAGAACATTGTTATAATTGAGGGATAAGGTCATTACCTAAAAAGAAAATTAGAGGTTTCAGGTAGATGGCATTTGAGCTGAGTTTTAGGAAAGGCAGAAAAATAAAGACTGATGTACTATCTGCTAGGTGGCAGGCAATGTGCAGCTAGTTAGTTGTGCAACTAGTTAGTAACTCTTTACAACTAACTCATTTGATATCCTGGGAGGTAGACTTTATTATTATCCTTATTTTATCATTGAGGTAACTGAGGCAAACTTGCTGAGAGAACACACTAACTTGTAAGTATCTAAACTCAGATTTAAACTCACATATTATTGACTCCAGGCCCAGCTATACCTTAAAAGGTAAGTATGAATTATCAGATCAAAAAGGAGAGAAAGACTGTTCAAAACATAAGAACAATTGAGAATAAAGCTTTGGAGGCAGGAAAGCATGGTAGACAGAGAATGGTCCAGTATGGCTATAATAGTTAGTGTAAAGCTAATATGGAAAAAGTTCAAGAAGCAGAGGAGTATCAATCATATCATGGAGGGCCTTGAAAAGCAAAAGCTTATAATTGGTAGATAATTGGAAGCCAATGAAAATTTTTGAGCAGAGGGAGTACATGTATTATATTGTTATTGTGTCTGTTTCTTAGTTATTTAGCTTAATAAACATTTATTTATTAAGCATCTGCTATGTGCCAGGCATTGTGCTAAGCACTGAACATACAAATAAGAAAAAGAAAGACAATTCCTTGCCTCAAGAAGCAGTGGATAGAATGCTGGCCCTGGAGTTAGGAACACTTGAGTTCCAATCCTGTAACAGACTTACTAGCTGTGTAAGTCACTTACCCTTATTTGTCTCAGTTTCTTTATTTGTAAAATGATCTAGAGAAGGAAATAGCAAATAACTTTATTATTTCTACCAAGAAACCTCCCCCCCCAAAAGGGTCACAAAGACTGAAATGACTAAGAACAACAACCCTGCCCTCAATAAGCTTATAGTCTAATGGGGAAGACACAAAAAAAGGAAGCTAAAAAGGAAAGAGTAAGAGAAAATTGCTAGGGAATGCTTGGCTCAGAGGCACAATATTCCTGGAGTAGAAACCCAGTGAAGCTCCTGATGGAGAATGGAGAATTACCTGGAAAGGTCTGAAATTTCAGGATCCTCTATAAGGGAAGGCTTTCAAAGGAGCTTAGTGATCCATTTTCCAATGCTCCAATCAGAGAGTAGAGGTCATAAAGTGTTAGTCATGATGCTGAGATTTCAGGTGATCAACTTACCCTGGGTTCAGTATGATGTTCCGGGAGAGGAAACTGCTGGTGGAAAGTGGTATTCTTAATAGCTTGATAGAGCCCTAAGATCTGTAAATTATTTGGATGGTATCACCATTTTTATAATATTGTTGCAAACTAAAGTCATACATTAGTCAATGAGTCAATGGACCAGATTCAGATTCAGCCTCTAACTTACCGGTTGATAACATCCAGTAAGTGATTTCGGTTTTTAAAATGTCTGCTAGTCCTCATTTATATAACAAAAAGGTAGGACCAGGTGGCTTCTAAGGTCTCTTCTAGCTCTAAATCTCTGATCTTATGCCCATCTCTTTGCATGAGATATGTATATTTCTATACATATGCATATAAGTATGGATGTGTGTGTATACACACACACACATATATATATATACACATACACGTGTGTATTTCTCTTCCTTAATTAATCCTTAATGAAGGATGAGTCCTTCATTATGGTAAATAGGGTAGGAGCAGTGGGAATAGAGAGAACAAAGCAGATGTGAGAGATGTTGTAAAAGTAGAAGCAGCAGCACTTGACAATATTTTCTTAATGTGTATGTATTTACATTCTGTTAATAGCTCATGGCAGTGTGAATAAATAATTTCATAATGGAAGCACAGTAGAGTGTGAATTCTGCACAGTGCTAGACAGCTAATTGAAAATTGAAAATGCATTAAAAGTAGTTGGAAATTTGATATCGCATAATGGAATTTTTCCATTTCCATACGCATATTCATCTATCTTTCAGACATCTAAAACTCAATGAACAGTAGACATTTTAAACTCAGCATATCTAAAGCTGAATTCGTTATCTCCCCCTGCCTCAATTCCTCTCTTCTTCTAAATCTCCCTACTATCTTCCAGGCCCCCAGACTCATAACCTAGGTCATCTTTGACTCTTCATCCCACTCATTTGACCTGAGGGTGAGATGACATCTCTCAAAATCATTTTCTTCTTTCCTCTGATATCACCATCACCCTGGTACAGACCCTCATCATCTCACACCTGGACTATTTTAATAGTCTGTTAGTATTCTGCCTGTCTAAAAACCCTTCCCACCCCGTTACCTTCTAATTCTCTATCAAAGTGATTTTACTAAAGCATCATATCAATCCCTCCCTCTTAACCCACTCAGTAAACTCCAGTGATTCCCTGTTATCTCCAGGATGAAAGTAACATCCTCTGCTTGACATTCAAAGCCCTTGCTTTCCACCTTTTCAGTTTTCTTGCATCTTATTCCTGATCATGTATTCTGGAGTGCCAGTGGTACCTAACTCCTATTTGTTCTATAAAAAAGGTACTCTATGTCTTGTTTCCTAGCATTTTCTCTGTCTTTCTACACCATGGTTGACATGCTCTCCCCTCTTAATTTCTGCCTTCTGACTTTCCTTATTCAAATCCCAATTAAAATTCCACTTTTTTCAGGAAGTCTTTCTTAATTCCTCTTAATGACAGTATCTTCCTTCTGTCGATTATTTACAATTTTTTCTGTATCTAGATTGTATATATTCTTTTATTTGTCTCCCTCATTAGATAGTGAACTTCTTGAGGGCAGGGAATGTCCGTTGCTTCTTTTTGTATCCCTACCACGTAGTAGCTATTTAATGAATGTTTAGTTAGAACTGGTTAAGGACCACTACCTATTTTAGACCATGATTTAAGTTTTGGGGAGGCTAGTTGGCGCCATAGTGAGCAGAGGTACCAGGCTTGGAGTCAGGATTACTCATCCTACCAAGTTTTCTTCTGACCTTCTCTACTTCTTGTGGGAAAAGTCATTTAATCCTGTTTGCCTCAGTTTCCTCATCTGTAAAATCAGTTGAAGAGGAAAATGACAAACCATACTAGTATTTTTGCTAGGAAAATCACAAAGAGGGTCACAAGGAGTCAAACATGAATGAAAATAACTGAATAATATGTTTCTACTTTGCACAATGCCTGATACATAGTAGGCACTTTATTAAGTGGATGTGTGTATATCCATATATATGCATATATATTACTACTTTATTAAGATGCCTATCAAAACAATAAAATTATAAAATTTTCCAACTTAACGGAAACATAAAGATCATCTACTTATAAATTACCTCCTTCTAAAGATAAACTAAGAACCAGAAGATTTAAATGATTTTTTTGAGGTGGACAAAGAACCCAGAAATCTTCAGAATCTAAAACTACTGCTCCTAGAGATTATTAGAGTTTGGTAATTGCTATTAGCTTTGTCACTTTTATTCTTTACATGGAAATATCATCTATTAAAAAAATACAACAAATGTGAAATTGTGATTTCAGTGACATAATACACTTAAATTTCCCATTTTTACCACAAGATGGCCTTGCAATATTGTAATGCATAGTAACATACTTATAGTACTTTCTTCCAAAAGCTCATTCCATCCTTGAAACATTCCAGTTCAGATCCCATCTGCCTGGCTGATCCTTCTGTATTGTAATTGTGAAATGCATTTTGAACATAATACTGTGATATTTTGTGTAACCACTGGATGGCATGATAATAACACTTTGGATAGTCTTCAAATAATACACTGTTTTGGGAAATTCTTTTTATAATTATTCCCCGTAGGAAAATTTTTTAAAAATATAATTGAATTTACTGTAATTATTGTTATACAAAGTAGCATACAGATTGAATGTGTTTATATATATATATATATTTAAAATGTTAATTTCTCCCCCATAAGTATAAGAAACTCCTACCCAATGTTGGAACTTCATCACTTCTTAGTGTTTCTATTTTGCTTCTTAGTACCTTAGAGAGCTGCCTGGGGCATTGAGAAATTAAATGAATTTTCCACTTTCAGTCGACAAGCAAAATTAATTGCTATGTGCCTATCTTGATCCCTAAGCATTGGGGATCAGAAGAAAGGCAAAAACTATACCTGCCCTCAAAGAGCTTCCATTCTGATGGGAGAGGGAACATATACATGACTATTTACATTCAGGAATACATAGAAGGTGATCTCAGAAAGGAAGACACTAGCAGTTAGGGGTACTGAGAAAGGCCTTCTATTTGTATGTACCATGAGCAGAACTTGAATGTGGGTCTTTCTGCCTCTAAGACAGGCAAACCACTCTGCAACACAATTTTTTTCCCTGAGGCAATTGGAGTTAAATGACTTTCTCAGGGCCACACAGCTAGGAAGTTTTAAGTGTCTGAGTTCAGATTTGAACTCAGGTCCTCCTGACTTCAGGGCTGGTGCTCTAACCACTGCGCAACACTGTTTTTTAAATTTTGGATTATCAGAAATACATTTCCAGTAACTTTATAGGGAGTTATATATTTTACAAGAATCTCATGGAGGAAGATTGTGTTCAAGTCTCTATATCTAGTGTGAATAATGGAGTTTGATCTTTTACTTAGGTATGGGGCAACAAAAATATTCTTAAAAAAACCCAAAACATAAGATTTTTTTTGGGGGGGGCAAATAATATAGTGAAATTTGACACTTGTCCTCTATGGGCTTGGCCATAGTATAAATGAATTAATGCTTGTCATATTTTTCCTATATCATCTATTATATTAACTGAACTATGCTATATATATATGTACATATGAATACATATATATAGATATATATTACATATGTGTCACTCTTGGAGAAATAATTTTGGGTTTAGCTGCTCCCCTTTGTTCAGTTGAATATATCTAAATAATACCCTTTATCATTCAGTTAACAGACTTCTGGGATAGAATTGGTTTATCTTTTATCTTTAATCACAGGAGGCTCTATCAGTACTGGGCCTATAGATCTGCCAATCATTCCTCCCCACCCCCAACTTCATCTTTATACATACCTTGAAAATAAAGCATTTCCCAATCTAATGAAATTCAAATAGAATTTTTAAATTTTGATGTGCAATTATAGTTGAGAAACAACAACAGCAAAAAATATAGAATCATTCCCAATTTATACATGGTCAATCTCTCTGGAAATGTGTACTTGAAGCCTGTCAAGCACTGGCAAAGAAGGATTGCAGATCAATTTTCAGGTTAAAGTCTAATTTCATTTACTCATCTGTAATTTGCACAAGATAAGCGTATGATTTGATTTTACTTTAAATTTAATTCAAAAGGTCCTAGGTGTTTTAACTTGTTACTAGTCTTGAACTTGAATAATTTATCAATTTTGCCTTTTTTATGTAGAGCAAATGGTGCATATGCTTCATTCATTTATTCCAGACAAAATGAAAGAAGACTGAAGCTGAAATCAATTGCCTTTTAGTTATATTTATATAGCACTGATATAACATCTTTATCATAAAGAATGCATGCTCTTTTCAAAGAATAATTTCATTGATTCATTAGATATAAAGTATACAAGGCATTTTTATACTCAACAAGGAATTAAGGTTAAGTAAGATTTGAAAAATTAGGAGTTCTTCCAAATTTGTAAGTTTTCTATTCATGATTTGGAATATTCATCGTGCCATTTTAATCTCTCCCTTTGACTTGTTTTTTATGAAGCACATAGAAGAACAGAATTTCTTGTAAAGATGAAGAGTTGGTATATGCTTTGTTCAATTAAATCCTGCTGATTCCCTGTATTCAAATATTTGATTTTTATCTGTTCTTCCTGAATCTTCTCTTCTCCAGGCTGAATATTTTCAGTTCCTTTCTGATATGTCAGTGGCTATTGGAGTTAAATAATAAAGGGGCAAAACTTGAAGGTGCACTTTGTTTTGAATCTACATATTATATATATATATATATTCAGTTTTGTATATATCTGTGTTAATGTCATACCCCTATCATAATGGCAGAAAGTGATACAATGAAAAAAGTTAATTAATTTGGAGTCCAAGTTCAAATATTGGCTCTGCTATTTACCACCTATGTGATTTGGGACTCAGTTTCTTCATCTTTAAAATGAGTGACTTGAATTAACTGGCTTCAAAGGCCCTTTCCATCAGGAAATATGTGATCCCATAGAAAGGCAACGTGGGTAGTGAAAAGTGAGTATGTCTTGGAGTCATAAAGATCTGAGTTTAAGTCACACATATGGACAGTGTAACCCTGTGCATGTCACAATTTTTTAGCCCCACAGAAAACTCTTTGAAACTAGAAGTTACAAAAAACAAAAAAACAAGTTTTCTTATCAACATTGGTAGGACTTTTTTTAAGTAGGGAGCTTCCTTCATTAATAGAATCACAACTCTAGATGAAAATACACCCATACATGCATATATAAATACATATTCACACACATGCATCCATATATATGTAGACAGATAATTAAGATTATATTGTTGCTTTTAGCACAGCATTTTTAGCTATGAAAGAAGTGGATGAAAATATTATAAGCTATGTTGCTGTCATATTTGTGGTCCATTTCCCATTTTTGATTTTCACAAGTCAAAAAGGTACTAGGTCAAAGGTTTTTTAAAATAGGGAATTCTAGAACGAGGTTTTTTTTTAAACCAATTCAATGCTTTTTCTCTGCAACTAGAAGAGTTAGTCAAAGACTTTTTAGAGAATTGTCTAGATGAGTGATTCTTACTCTTTTTGATTTCAGAATTCACATTCTTAAAAAGTAATGAATATTCCAGAACACTTTTATTTATATGGAATTTATCTATATCTATACTCATATCTATATAACTATTTTTGTACCCTTGCCTATATATATATATATATATATACATACCTATACTTGTACCTATATCCATACTATACTTGTATCTATAACTAGATTTATACCTATATCTATGTCTAAGCCTCTATTTATATCTATATATATGTATTTAAATAGTCACATATATATTTATCATATTCGAAATTAAAACTGATACAATTTAAAATATTTACTAATTCATTTAAATGTTGCAGAAACATACTTAGAACATGTTAACAAAACTTTTTTTTCTGGAAAATATTTATTTTCAAAAAAAGATGTGACATAGTTGTAAGTATATTTGCAAATCTCTTTAATGACTGCCTTAATAGTCAGATTCTCATGTCTGCTTGTGCCTTTAGTCTGTTGTAATATGTTGTTTTGGTTGGAAAAAGTGAAAAAATTTGAGCTTACATAAATACGTAATTGAAAAAGGGAAGAATATTTTAAAAGAAAGATAACATTTGAATATTATTATGAAAATGGTTTTGACATTATGGATCACCCTCGAGAATCCCCAGGGAGCTGCTGGACGTGAAGACTAGGTCCTCCTTGTTTTAAGATCAGATCTGTTTAAATAATCACTTATATGATGACCCCCAAAATGTAAAGGAAAATAACTTTAAAGATTTTAAAAAACTGATCAATGCAGTAAACAATCGACTTCAGAAGGTTGACAATGAAGCATGCTTCCCACATTCATACATACTTCCCACTTCTTACAGATTGAAGTAGATTTTCATTTATGATTGACGTGTTTGTTTTGCTTGAATATACTTTTTCTTTGCTATAAGAGTAGTGCTTTATCTGGAGCTGGAGGTGAATTAGTGAAAAGTTATAATCAGAAAAATAAAAAATACTTACAAAATTAAAATTATACAGAAGAAAAACAATTTTGTTCCTACCTTGTTAAATATAATATATACATTTCCCTTAAACAAAATGTAACTAGTAGAAGTTCATTTTCATATATAATCTTTTTTTTTTGTTCCTCGTATGTTGAATTGTGTTTATTTTCTATTGATTTTCACATTTGTAAAAAAAACAAAACAAAAACAAAAAACAACCCATCAATTGGGCTCACAGAACTTGTGACAACCACTTACCTTCTATTGTCTTGACTCCCCAATTGGTATCATCCCGTCTCACTACCTTAGATGCAAACTACATGTGTACCTATAAAATATCCTTCAAGCTTTAGTCTTTATTTTATCAGAGAATTTATATGGCACAGTGAAAGGCAGCTAGGTGATGTAGTGCCTGACTTCTTAAATTTTTTCCACTCATAACTCCTTTTCACCTGAGAAACTTTTACATAGGTATATTGTTTTGTTAAATAGATATACAAATCAAACATTTACTGATAATAAATCATAGTTTTGCAAACTCCACATTCAATTATAACACCCATATAAGTTCACAAACCACAGTTTAAGAAGCAGGGGAGTAGTGGATAGAGTACTGGGTGTGAAGTAAGGAACATTTAGTAGCTGTAGAACCCTAGACCATTCACTTAACCCAGTTTGTCTCATTTTCTACATCTTAAAATGAGCCAAGAAGGAAATGGCAAATCACTCCTGTTTCTCTATCAAGAAAACTCCAAGTGGGAGTCATGAAGAGTTAAATGTGATTGAAAGCTACTGAGCAATAACGATCTCTTCCATGAAAACTACCTTGATCATACTGCATCCCCATAATTAACATTGATATTCTCTCTTGAAATTCTCCTGTTATATGGTTTCTGCTCCCTCAGAGAACCTAGTTTTCCTTCCAAAGTTCTCCTCCCTTTATCATTCCCTCTTTAAAACTCATTCCCGGGGCAGCTAGGTGGTGCAGTGGTTAGAGCACCAGCCCTGAAGTCAGGAAGACCTGAGTTCAAATCTGGTCTCAGACACTTAACATTCCCTAGCTGTGTGACCCTGGGCAAGTCACTTAACCCCAATTGCCTCAGCAAAAAAGCAAAACAAACAAACAAAAAAAAAACTCATTCCTTCAGTGTACTTTTCTCAAATGGCATAAAGGAAAGTCATGTGATAAATTAGCATTCATAAATTCTAAGATGTTAATGACTAGTAATAGTTAAATATGTTGTTCCTCCTAGAGTTCTTTCTATGTTTATTAAAGGGTATCCCCAGAAAGGCAAAGTATTGACTTCCAGGAAAGACCCTCTAAATTCCAGTACTGGAGACAATTGGTTTCTGGGCAAGGGTACTACTTGGTACTCTCAAATCACACACATAATACACACAAAAGATTATATTGTATGATTTGAGGAGTACCAAGTAGTGCAGAGGAAAGTATGAATTCAGATTTGGCTCCAGAAACTTACTCTTGGTGTGGGCTCAGGGGAATCACTTAACATTATTCATCTCCACTATAAAATGGGGATAATAATAGAACCTACTTCATAGAATTTTTGTGAAGATCAAATAAGATACTATTTTTTTGTGCATACAACAGTTCCTAGTATATAGTAAGCACTTAATAAATGCTTCTTTCCTATTTTCTTCCCTTACCAGAAAAAAAGACATAATGAATATTGTAAGTGTAAAGTTGCCAGAATGATATATTTTTATGATAGATGAGTACAAATTGGTTGGTTCCTTCATTAATTGCTGTGCCAATTATCATCTAGGTTCAAGACACAAATCTGATATTTTTCCTTCAAATAAAAAGCTTTATAAACTACAGAAGTAGAAACTTGAAAAGATCCTCTCTTCCATCTTGTTTTCTCTTTCTCCAGAAAACATTTCAAAACAGAATAGAAAAGGGAGAACTGCCTGAGACAAAATATTTAAAAAGTGGGAAGAAGTTGATGGCTGAAGAAATGTGAAGATGTAAAATTTAAAAGTTTAAAAGCCTTCTTCAGAAAAGAATGTGTTGAACTAGAAAGGGTAAGAATAATGAATACACACATCAAGGCACTTGTCTTTAAGGAACTGAAATAAAACTTGTAGAAGAGAGAGGAGAGAGCATCCCAGGCAGAGGAGACAGCCAGCCTGTGCAAAGACAGAGAAAAAGGGATAGAATGACATAAATAGTGAATAGCAAGTGAGTCAGTTTGACGGGGGAGGGAATAATGTACAATCAACCTGGAAAGATAAATTAGAACCAGACTTTGCAGGGCTTTTAAAGTCATGAAGAACATGATTTCTGCAGGATTTATTGTTTCAATACCTATAAGGTATCAGGTGTTTTCAGCCTAATGTGAACATTGTGACAACATTTCTATTATCTTCAGACTTTCTTAATCTAGGATTTCTATCTGAAAGCCCTAACCTTTTTTGGTGTCCTTTTCCCCTCTGATTGTTAGATGAAGTGCCAAGGGAACACTTCTCAGAATAACATATATAAATGTATAAAATAAAATATGTAGGATCACAAAGAAAACCAATTATATTGAAAAACATTTAACCCTCTCCCCAGCTTCCCCAGTTAAGAACCCCTTTTAGAATATAGGAATGTTTTTGTTACTTTACTGGGGTGAGATTTTCCTTAACCCCTATTTGCCAGAGCTCTCTTCCTCAAAATTACTTTCATTTTCATTGTATACATCTTTCATTTACCTATCTATATACATGTTTTATCACCATCCTATCCTAACTTGTTGATTATTCCTTTTTGTTCACAGTTCCTCAAGGAACAAAAAAAAGTATGTCCTTGAGAGCAAGACATAATTTTTTATTGTTGATGTATTCCCAGCTGAATTAAACTTCACTATTGCATTATTTGATATAATAATCAACTCTTTAGAGTCAACTCTTTATTTTCCATGTTAATCTAAAGGTACAGCAACAAACCAAGTCTAAAAATCTTTAACATTTGGCTTTGAAATTTTTGACATTTCACTTAAAACTGAATAGGAAGCTGATTTGGTAATTAACAAACTTCCCATATTAAATATTAATAAGTTCTCCTTCCTCAAAGAAACTAAAAAGCCTGGTTTCCCACTCTGATTTTTCACTGAACCTTTTGTTCATTCATTCATGCATTACTTCAACAAATGTGAGTTGATTTCTTACTTTACTGAAAAGTATTCATTATCAAGAGTCTCCATTTGCAATTTAGTCACCAAAACAAAACACATACATGAAAACATTTAGTAATGGTACAAATCTGTTTACGATTAAATGCCAAATGACTATAATAAACAATAATAGATTCTATAGCAAATTATCAGGGATATAATCAACAAAGAGATAATTTTTTTTATTAAAGCTTTTTATTTGTATAACATATGTATGGGTAGTTCCCCAGCATTGATCTTTACAAAGCTTTCCATTACAAATTTTACCCCCAGTCCCCTCCCCTCCCCTAGATGGCCGGAAGTCCACTACATGTTAATAATGTTGAAATGCTTGAGAAGTTATGCAAGAAAAATCCTATCTACAAGAAAAAAAAAGAATCAGAGAAAGGCAACACAATGAAAGCAAATGTCAATAGAGATCATGAAAATGTTACGTTGTGGTCCATATTTCATTTCCCTCAAAGAGATAATATTTTAAGGTAGCCCTAAAGAACCAGTAGAATTTGGATAGCCTAAGGGCATTTCATGTGTTTTGTTGTTTGTTGTTCAGTCATTTCAGTTGTGCCTGCCTTTTTACAACCCTATTTGGGGTTTTCTAGAGAAAAAATATTGGAGGGATTTGCTATTTTTTTCTCCATTTTACAAATGAGGAAAGTGAGATACACAGGGGTAAGTGACTTGCCCAGAGTCTCACAGCTAGTGTCTGATTTGAACTCATAAAAATGAGTCTTCCTGATTCCAAGCTCTGTGCTCAATCCATTTCTCTACCTAATTTCCCTTTCATGGATTAGAACAGGAATAAACAATAACTTGAAGTCAAGGATGAAAGCCGTGTGTTTGGGAGACAGTTTGAAGAGAAAACTAATGGAATGATCTGGTCATGTCAGAGAATAATGAGGAAGAGAGGTTGGATAAATAGGATCTAGGAAGAGTGTCAAGGACCTTGAATTCTAGGCTGAGGACTTTATCTTGTTTTCCCTACTCCATAAGTCCATTTTGGTGATGGATGATACTTATTTTATTACTAATGTCACTAACTGCCTTATTCAGAACCTTTCCTCAAAAGACTGTTCAGTCACATGACAGAGAACTCAAATATTACCTAATGATAATGGTGTGAGAGTATACTAATAGACAACATCAAACAGAGGCCTCTATTAAATTTGAAGCACTCAAAGAGATACATCAAATAATAATATCATCAAATAACAGAGGATTTAAACATCTAGCTAAAATAATTTAAAGTCAGAGCACTTCTTTCATCTCAACAAGAATGATTCAGTTTTGTAGACCAAACGAAACACTTGATATGAAGCTGTGAAAGCACGTCTAACAGTTAAAATGTGCAATTTTAGCTCCCCTCCAAAGGTCATACATTTAGGATAATAATTGGATCATTGTTTTTATCAAATAAAGCAAATGTTTAGTGTTTGTGTAAAGAGTTACCTTCTGTTTGTCTTTTGAATTGCTCTTCTAGTTTCAGTTGATTGAGGTGTTTTTACTTCCTCCTCAAAGATGAACAACATTGTTTCTGATGCTTTTTAAAAGCTGACATGTTCTATCCCAAAGGCATTGCCTTTTCAAGAGTAGGTGACATGATAGAAACAGTTGTGCAATTATAAAGTCTTTTTGTGTGTGAAAGAATAATATAATGGTCCTTTTAAGTCACCAGAAAAGAATGTGGAGAGGAGCTTCAGCTCTACAATAGGTTTTATTGTCAATTATTCTTTTTCAAAACTAGTAGAACTATGTGATGTTATCTATAAAAAATTACCCCCTCCAGTGATATAGGCTGCAAATTATGCATGCTTGCCCATATTGTACCACTCTTTACCATGTCCTCCCAAAGATGTACCATAGCAGGGCCATTAAACACGCCTGAGGTCTTTCTTACATGAAATTGCTTAGATGCTATTGGATCAGGAAGACTGTTGATTGGGTATATATATTGGTATCACATTTGAATGACCCATTTTCTTATCTAGTCATATAAATCTGTGATGACATCTTCGCATTGATTCTCATGCATTTTTTTTTTGTCAAAGTGAGGGGAAGATATGTTTCAGTTAACTTATGGTTGCCATTTGCCTCTTCATTGACTTTTAGATAATCTTCAACTGTGACTCTTTAGAGACCAAAGCTTCAAATGACTCACAGTCATCCAACATTCCTGGAAGAAAATTTATATTTAAAAGGCAGGTCTTTATTTTAGGGAGGAACTTGAGGTCTTAAAAAGCACAGCATTTTCAAATGCAATCCAGTCCATTCTACTCTTCATTTTCAAGTCTAAACCTAGCTCATTTCTTTTCATAATGTCTGTTCAGTGTCTATCTATAATATGTAGATAGATAGATAGATAGATAGATAGATAGATAGATGATAGATAGACCAGCTCTACAACATTTTATGTTATGGTCTGAACAATAAATATTCCTTCAGTGTGGATGTTATTTAAAAGACTGCAAACTTCCAGGGCTTTGTTTAGTGAGTACAATGTCGTTCAAAAACAGAAGCATTAGTAATACTTAATCTATTTGGACTCTGCATTGGAATCCTCCATGATAGTGAAAAACATCATTGATAAGCATATATATATATGTATATATATATCTCCCTGTTTTATGCCTCATTTGATATTAATAATAAAAGAATTGGTAAGCAATACAGCTTTTAAGGAACCTTGTATAATTTTGACATGTGCCTCTGAGGTACCTTAAATAGAACAGAACAGCCTTCAAAATTGCATATTGCTTAATTATTTAACACTATTAAAATTGTTTCTTTCCCATCCACTTCCATCTTTTGTGTATACTTGATCTAATCTATTTTTCTTCCTTCCCATCTTTATTTTTTTCAGTTGCATTTTTTAATTCCTCAGGGAGCACAGTGGAATGGTAAAATTAGTGTCAAAATGTAGTGGTTCCACTGTCATTGATGATGCAGAGTGTTTGTTATAAAATTATTTGCAGATATTTCCATTGTTGTCTCTGTTGCTTTCCTTCCATCTTCATCTTTAATTGCCTTTGGGATTCATTTAAAAATAGGTCTTTGTATTTCATTTACAATTTTTTTCCTTCTCTGCTTCTCTATTATTTGGTGATACTGACCATAATCTTTCATAACCTTCTACAATTGAATTTTTTTTATGTTACAGTTGTTTTTTGGGTTTTGTGGGACTATACAAACATAGATTGGAGAGAATTCTGGAAAGATGGTAAGAAAATTCCAGATTTCCCCCACCAAAAAAAATTATGTCACATGGTGAGCATTAGACCAGTAAAAAGCAAATAAGACTTGAGGCAGACTAGAGGTCTTTTTGGGACCTGAAGAAAGATCCCAGGACTGGGGTTTAACTGATGAGAAATGTAAATACCTCCAGGCTACCCCCACAGAAATAGCCCTGGGGCTAGCTAGGTTTCAAGGTAGCCTCAGGAACTTTCACCTCCTGGATAGAGTGAGGAGTCAGAGATCTGAGTCTGCAAAGACTGAAGAAAATTTGGCTGATTAGAACAACAGGTTCAGCTCTGCTACTGAGATGCTGTCCTGTGCAAGAAGAAACATGCACACCAGGTGATTGCAGAAGCAGTAAGGCAGGGATGCTGCTGCCTGCTGGCACTGGCAGGAAGGTAGAGTTCTTGGTTTGAGGTTCCAGGCCAGAGGGGACAATTGAAGTGAATCCAGAGGCACCATCCTCCTACCCCATGACTAGGGGTACTTAAGCTAATAGTTCTGATGAAAAAAAAATGAACAGGCAGAGAAGAAACTTACTATAGGAACAGAGAAAACTGGTATTCATCTTCAGAGGGGGGTAATTTTCTTGTGAAAATGCACCTCCTGTCTTTATCAAGTTAAAGATGATCACAATATAGATTAGAATTGGAAGGACTTTCATAGGTCATATAGTACAAACCTGTAATTTCACAAATGAGGAAACTGAATCCCAGAGAAATTAAATAACTGGTTCAAGGTTACACATAGCTATCATTAGATATGGAAGTTTTCTTCCTTTTCTTGTCTATCTTCTGACTTCACATCTACTTTCCGACTTTTCATCTTCCTTCAAGACTCGGATCCTACCTTCTTCAGAAAGTCTTTTTCAGTACCTCCCTTACTAGTGCTTTCTGTTTGGGATTATCTTCTATTATACCATATAAACCCATCTATATATGTATATATCTTATAAGTTCATGACTGCTTGTGTGTTACCTCCTCCATTAGACTATAGGTCCCTTGAGAGCCCTCATTATTTTTGCTTTTTTTGTATTTCCAGAGCTTAGTATAATTCCTGGCATATAATAAGTGTTTAATAAGTGCTTGATGGCTGAGGGACTCTGAATGCAGAACCACTGTATTATGCTGTATTGTTTATATAGGTATGGAAATGTGGGTGTAATATATTCCATATACTGTTAGATGTGGTTGATGGGTGAGTTGGTTTTGCTGAACTTCTCTCCATTCCTTTTCTATTCTTTTTTATAAGGGATAAATAACTAGATAAGGATTGGCAAAGGGATAGATTCAAAAATAAAAGTTTAATATAAATGAAATTTATTGATAAAATATTACAAAAAAGATATTGTACATAAAGTACTTTGTAAAATGTAAATAAATATATAAATGGCATCTGTTATTATGATAGGGCTAAATCTAAGCCCCTAGGCCATTCAGTGATAAACATTTCATTCCACTTATATAGTCTTATCATTTGTTCATTTGGCTTCAATATGTGTGATAAGTGTTTTGATACTTGCATATAAATGATATACTGGGTTAAGACTCAGCACTGTTCTAGAAAAGCCAGAATGTGTGGGAGCTTAAAATGAAAAGACAGGAGGTGTTGTTTGAACTGATTATGTGATCAGATACAATAGACTTATTATGATGCACTAAATTTACTTTTAATGTGCCTGAATGTAGGCAAAAGCTTTTTTTTTTACCTTAATAAATCTATCAGAAAGACCATGGAAAACTATGTTAATTTTGATAATATAGCATGTTTACAACTTTTGACTGAGGTGTTCAACTTGTTTTATATCCATATTTTTACCTGTCAGTCTTTGTGCCTCAACTTACTCTTCTGTTAAACTTGTCTATTTCTGTTGACAGTTTCTTGAGCATAGGGACTATTTCTTCCCTTTCTGCTTTCATTTTCCTCTAGTGCTTAGTATATTTCCTGGCACATGATAAATACCTATTGACAGACAGTTTAGAAATGAAGATTAGTTTAGCTAAATTTGGAGACTCCCTTCGATAGAAGGTTATCTACTTGATGATGATAAAGTATTTTGACCATATAAACTCAGGAAATAAAGAAAAAAATTAAATGTCTTCCAGTCTTTGATTATCTACTACCTCCCTGCTTTTGCCACTGGCAGAGTGATAGGAAACCATACAATCACACCATTCTTATTCATTTATTTATTTATTTATTCATTCATTCATTCATTCATTCATTCATTCATTCATTCATTTATTTATTTATTTATTTATTTATTTATTTATTTTTACATGTATACATATCTATACAGTTATCTTACTGCACAAGAAACATCAGATCTAGAAAGAGAAGAAGGAAAAAACAACCTAAGAAGGAAAACAGAATGCATGGAAATATTCACAGAAAGCGTTAAAATGCTGTGTGGTGATTCACTCTCAGTTCCCACAGGCCTCTCTCTGGATGTATATGACTATCTTCATCGCAGAACAACTGGTTTGAATCACATCATTGTTGAAGAGAACCATGTCCATCAAAATTGATCATCGTATAGTCTTGTTGCTATGTATAATGTTCTCCTGGTTCTGCTGATTTCACTCAGCATCAGTTCATGCAAGTCTCTCCAATCCTCTCTGAAATCCTCCTGTTGGTCATTTCTTACAGAACAATAATATTCCATAACATTCATATACCATAATTTATTCAGCCATTCTCCAATTGATGGGCATCTTTTCAATTTCCAGTTTCTTGCCACTACAAAAAGGGCTGCCACAAACATTTTTGCACATGTGGGTCCCTTTCCCTCCTTTAAAATTTCTTTGGGATATAGGCCCAGTAGAAACACTGCTGGGTCAAAGGGTATGCACAGTTTGATAACTTTTTGACCATAGCTCCAAATTGCTTTCCAGAATGGTTGGATCTGTTCACAGTTCCACCAACAATGTATCAGTGTCCCAGTTTTCCCACATCCCCTCCAACAGTTATCATTATCATTTCCTGTCATTTTAGCTAATCTGACAGGTGAATAACACCATTTTTAGACAGTCAATAAACTCTGACTTGATTAAACTTGAGTATTGGTACTTTTGTAAAAGTGGTTTTCTACCTCAATCTTAATAGTCACAGAAAGGCCAAATATCTTAAATAAATTAATCAAAACAAAATAAGTTGTGAGTCTTTAATTCATATGACAAAACCATGATTAAAGTAGATAACACTTATAGGACATATGTTGTTATCAGCTGAAAAAAATCAGACATATCTGTGGCCCTATATCTAATAAAGTAAGCCATATCAGAAATGCATATTCTAGAAACAGTCAGTCAAGCTGTAGTTGAAAGCAGCAAATGACTGATACCAGAGAAAGGAATTATCTTTAGAGGGGAAGAAGAGAATTTTGCATGTGTTTATCTCTTTCCTCTTTCTCCTTTGGGGAAGAATGGTTTCATGCCTTTGGGGACATGAAGAGAGGAATTGGAGGGCTTAATCAGACATTAGACAAAGAAAAAGGCAATATTTCATGGGAAATATAGTTATCATGTATGCTTTTTCTCCAAAAAAGACTATCATGAAAATAGTATGCATCAATACTGGTTGCTGAGGATGAAATAGTGGAAAAATTCTACAATGAACTTTGTATAACTCTCCAGATTAAATCAATACTTAATCTGGTCTTTGGTGAATTCAACCATAAAGATGCAAAAAGATGTAGATGTGGAAAAAATATATGGGAAAGCATGGCTTGGGAAGGAGGAATGAAAGATGCCAAAGGCATAGATTGTAGAGAGAATCTTTAAACCTTGTTTCATTTATGAATAATTTATTTAAGATTAAAGTTGGTACACACTGGACATAGCAAAAAATGAAATTGATTATATTTAAGCAGACAGGAAAAAAAACTTGTTATTGATGCAAGAATTATTCATGAATCCTCTGTGCACGGACAAAACATCATCTGATCAGAGCTAAGATCAAACTTAGAAGGTAAGGAGGAAGAGGAGGCAGAAAGAAGAAGAGAAGGAGGAGGAAGAGGAAGAAGAGAAAAAGAAGGAGGAGGAGGAGGAGGAAAAGGAGAAGGAGAAAGAGAAGGAAGAAGAAAGAATAAAATGAGTAATAATAAGAAAAAGATGTGGCATGCAATTGAAATAGTTTAACCCTGACCTATTTAATCTAATTGCCAATCAAAATGGGAAATGGAGGGTAGAAATAATATTGATACCAATTATAATAATTTTATTCAGAAGTTTGACCAATTGTTACAATTATATGATAAAAAAGCCGTATGCACCTTAATAAAGAAATATCTTAGTAAACAGAGGTGCTGCCAAAGGCAACATTGAATTCAATTTATTAGAATACAAAATTGTTTGTAAAATCATATGAAGAATGAGAGATGATTATAAACAATAAGATTTCATATTTCTGAAATAAGCAATGGAGAATAAAGCCATTTAAAAATAACTTTGCAAGATACCAACTATATGAAATTATCCAAGGGCATTTAAGAGTGAAAATGAAAGTTACATAACAAGAAGAAAAATTAGAAAGATTTGCAAAAAACATTTCAACAAACTGTTTTTCCCCATCCATGATAGTGGAATTATCATAGTCCTAACATTACAAACATATATGTGTTTATAAGATGAAGATGAAATAATATTAAAAAGGACAAAGATTAGAAACAGAGCCTGATCAAAGTGCAGATCCATTCTGGAAGCAACACAGTTTTGACGTTATTGAGGGAGCAATATACAAAGAATCTTAAGAAGGTGTGTAGAAGGTGTAGAAAAATAAAAGCGGTGTAGAAAAATGAAAGTGATGTAGAAAAAAGAATCTTGATTCTTATGAAAACTAAAAGAAATTGCAGGAGAAATCAATAACTGTACAATACATAAACCTCCTCTCCCATTGCACAAAATGTGTGTAAATTTAATCTATACCTATTCTCTTTTTTAAAATTTTTATTTATTTTCAAATTTATGAAATGAAACAAACTTTCCCATAGTATAGTAGAATAAAATAAAGATGATTGCACTTGAAATTGCAAATCTATTCTATACAACTTACAATTTCTCTTAAATACATAATAAATACATAATATATAATAAAGTTATCTTGTAAATTTCCTTTTTTTCTTCCCTTCCCACTTCTGCCCTATAGATATCTGGCTACCATAATAAATATATACATACTCTCTTGATGAGAATATTAGAAAGGAGCAAATGGAGTTTTGTAAGTAGTATTCAACAATAGATCTTACCTATACCATTTCTCGATTATTGGTAAGTAATATTTCACTAATTGTATGTTGTTCAAAAATAATAATAATTGGGTAAAGGAAAATGCTTTTTTTTAAACAGATAATTGTACAATAAAGTGTTTCCCCTTAAAAAAAGTTACAATAGAAAAAAATTTTTTTCAAAAATCTAATTATAAAATCTGATGAAACATAAATCAGGAAGATGTTTGTTTATTGAAGATTTCAATAGAGTCCAGGTCAAAATGAATTATCTGTGGATGGTAAAGGCTTCTTAATGCTCTTGTTAATCAATGGCATTATTCTAATTGCATCAAGCCTCAGAATTCTATAGAGCATTCTGAAAGAAATCTATAATTGCTCAAAGGAGTTTGCTCTGACCATTCACTTAAGAAAGATCAAGTGAATGATAAAAATCTGTTGTCCATATTACAACATGAATTTCAAAAGAATCATTTAAAAAGAGTTTGTCTTTAAGTATGTATGTCTGAAACAAACAGTACACGTGGATAATGTCTTGGGCCCAGAGTATGATAGGAGTAAAGTGGCTAAATTGTCTTTAGGAAATTGCAAAGCTCCTTCAGTGAACCCAAACTTTCTATGAAAGCAAAGGAATTATGTGATAGAAAGAGAAAATGGACTCATCATATGGCAAAGTCAAGGGGTGAGGAGTGGACAGCTAGAATGATCAACTGTGAGACTCATGTTTTCAGGAGATATTTAGAAAGACTTCCAGAACTCTGGTGGCTAATTTGTAGATTTACATGGTTTACAAAAGTAGTGTCAAACTCAAATAGAAATAGGTGCCACTGAACACTATGTAAGGATCTTGTGAATTGCATATTGATTTTGAAAACCACATATTAACATTATCTATGTTCTATTGTATTTTTATTTATTTTGTTAAATATTTCCCAATCGTCTTTTAATGTTTCAGGCTACACTCAGGAATATTTCAGCCAGTGTTTTGGAAACTTTTAGTATACAATATTTGTATAGAATGGGCAGACAAGGATAGATTATAATTTGCATTATTGCAGGGAGGTTTTGAATCAATGAGATCTCAGATCTATTTGAGGTTGGAAGTATTCAGATCTAGATAAAGTGAGCCATTTAAGAATTTTAGATCTTGTGACAAGGTTGGAGGCAGGGGGAGATGCTGGGGACAGCTAGATGGTACAATGGATAGGTTGCTGGGCCTGGAATTAGGAAGATGTCAATTTAAATCCAATTTCATATGTTAACTAGCTGTGTGATCTTGGGAAAGTCACTTAATCTCTGCCTGACTCAGTTTCCTTAATTGTAAAATAAATACAATAATAACACCTATGTCATAGGGTTGTTGGGAGGTTCAAATAAGATTGTAAAGTGTTTTGCACAGTTTTTGGCACACAGCAGGTGCTTAAAAATACTTAATTCTTTTTCTTTTCCTTCCATTCGTGTACTTGTGTCATCCATGCTGGTCATCACCTTGAATCCATTCTCCATATACTTGTCTACACATTAATCTTATGTCCAGAAACCACAGACACTAATTAACCAATCCATATTTAAAAACTCATGGGAAATGTAACCAACAAAGACTGATTAAAACCCACTAAAAAGGGATATTTAAATTTAAAGCTAACTATCTTCCATGTTGTTATACAAAAGACTTGTAGCACATATAATAAGCTTGGAAAAATATGTACCTTTCCAGGAAGTTCTAGTCTTGGCAAGATGAAAGCTGCTATTTTATTCTTTAGAGACTTTCAAAGGCCTCCTCCATAGACTTAACTTAAATGGAAGCATTCCCCCACCTCTTATCTGGCAGCAGATTTTAATCCAGTATAGTAGTTCTATTCCTCCACATTCTAAAACAAAGGTAAGCCACAGATCAAATTAGCTTCCTTTTTTTTTTTCAGCATCCCATCTTTCTTGGGATGTTCCTTGTAACTATGTGCTGCATAGTACTGATTTCCTGGGCATGTAGCCCAGTCAGAATTAATTTGTGTTTATTTTTCTTTGTGCAATGTCCCAGATTCTATTTGGATGTGGGCAGTGTACATATTATCATTACTCATTTCATTGACTGTAGTAGGAACCTTTAAGGCTTGGGCACAGGGTTGAGCCTGGATCTCCATTTTCTTATCCTATATCTCTAGCCAAAAGATATTGAATTATCAAGAAGGAAACCGAAAAATTCGCAAAATCATTCAATTGACTTATAGGACTATCGATTATTAGAATTGGAAGAGACTTTAACAAAAAAACACTTTTCAATAATTATGTTTCCCTATAATTGGTTTATTATGTAATCCTATGTATTTTATTTTATATATTTAAATTATTATTTTGAAAAGGAGTCCATAGTTTTTATCAGACTGCCAAAGATCTGCATGGTACACAAAGAAATCTAAAATCCCCTTCTCTATAGGGGGAAAGAAGTGAAATAGGATTTGATAGAGGCAGCTGAGGGATGCATTGGTTAGTATGGTGGACATCATTCTAATGTGAGGGTCAAATGAGATAATATTTGTTAAAGCTCAGTGCCTGGCACACAGTAGACACTTAATAAATGCCTGTTTCCTTCCCTTTTAGTTTTAGATTTATAAGTAAAGTGAATTTGAAAATATTCATATGCAAATATAATAATAATAAAATATAAATACATCAGTATACTTGATACATATAATACACAGTTTCCATTATTATGAATATTTTTCATTGCATGAGAGTGAAATGCAGAAGTAACCAGCACAGGGATTGACAAAGTTTGGAGACTAAGAATTCTAATTAAAGTGTTAAGAATGTCCATCACCAATACTGTATAATGCAGCTAGAGTTGCATGTTCTAGGCATCTCATGACTTTGTAATCTTGGCATAATGAACCTAATAAATCACAGACATGTCAAATCTCTCTTTTTGAATGAATTAATGAATGAATCAGTCAATGAAAAGTATTCACTATGCAACAATCATTCTGCCAAGCTGGGGAGGAGAGGAAGAAGAAGAGAGAAGACAAACAGAAAAGCAGACAGCCTCTTCCTAAAAGGAATTTATATTCTAATACAGGGAGAAAACACAGAGGAGAATGTTGGCAGAGGAGGCAGTTTTGTTTCGAAAAGTTACAAGAATGTGAGTGCAATCCTAGAGAAGGAGATTGGTGTATCCTTTTCAGGAGCAATGGCAATTCTAGTTTATGATTTAAGAACTGGAAAGTGAATGGGAAAGCATATATTGGGGTGATATTGGTTGAAGGAGTCTTCTCGTGACATAATTTTCTATATCAATGAAATCATACATCTAGTCCTTATTAAATCTCCATTCTTTAGCCAAATAGTTTTCTAAAAATAGAAGTGAGATCTTATGATTTATCCAAAACCAAATCCAAATTCTGTGCAAAACAGGGTTCCTTCCTTCTTTTTCTCTTTCCTTCCTTCCTTCCTTCCTTTCTTCTTTCAATTCTTCCCTTCCTTACTTCTTTCTCTGTTTTCTTCCTTCTTCCTTACCTTTTTATCTCCTTTCTCTCTCCCTCCCTTGTTTCTTCCTCTCTTTTTTCCTCCTTCCCTTCCTCCTCTTCTCCCTTCCTTTTCTTTTCCTTCTTCCTCCTTCCTTTCTTCCCTTCCTTCTTCCTTTCTTCATTCCTCTTTTCTTCTTTTCCCTTCCTTCTTTCTTCTCTCTCTCCCTCCCTCCCTCCCTCCCTTCCTTCCTTCCTTCCTTCCTTCCTTCCTTCCTTCCTTCCTTCCTTCCTTCCTTCCATCTTCCCCTCTTTTCCTTCCTCCCATCCTTCCTTCTTCCCTTCCTCCCTTCCTTTCTTCCTTCCCTATTTTCTTCCTTATCTTCTTATCTCATTTCTCCCTCCCTCCTTCCCTTGTTTCTTCCTGTCTTCCTTCCACCTTCCCTTCTTCCTTCCCTTCTCCCTTCCCTCTCTTCCTTCTTCCTTCCTTTTCTTTTCCTTCTTCCTCCTTTCTTTCTTCCCTTCCTTCTTCCTTTCTTCATTCTTTTCTTTCTCCCTTCTCTTCCTTTCTTTTTTACTTCCTTCCTCCTTTCTTCCCTTCCTTCCTTCCTCCCCTCTCTCTTTGTTTCCTCCCTTCCTTCTTCCCATTATCCCTTCCTTACTCCCTCCATTACTTCTTTCTTTCCCTCCATCCCTTTTTTCTTTTTTTCTCTCCCTCCCTCCCTCCCTTTTTTCCTCCCCCCTCCCTTCCTTCCTTCCTTCCTTCCTCTCTCCCTCCCTCTTTTCCTTCCTTCTTCCTTCCTTCCTTTTTCTTTCTTTCCTTCCTTCCTTCCATAATTTAGGGGAATCAAGGATAAGAGGAAGAATCAGAGGGGTAGAAAGTATTTTGAAACACAAACGAAACAAATGCCTATTCCTATGCGATATTATCCAAATAATAATACTTAAACAAACAATCCATCAACATGTTAAGAAGCTACAGCAATACAGTGTTGTAAAATTGATTCTAAAGCAGGCATAGGTCATTACTCTACCTTTCAAATACCTAGCTTACAGTGACCCAGACTGCTGTTGCCATGGCAGCGGATGGAGAAAGAGAGAGGAAGCAAACTTGGAACTTTTAGAGAATCTGCCGGTTTAGAAATCTTGAATTGAAATCTACCAGAGATGAATGTTTGAAAGCTCAGAAGAGAGGTCAGGATTTTGGATTTTCAATTTGGAATCAATTGCATAGAGATGCCTCTTACAATCACGGGATTGAACAAGATTGTTAAGGGAGAGAGTGTAAAGACATATGAGAAGAGGACCAAAGACACACTTTTGGGGCAAATGCAAATTAAGATGTTGATAGGAGGATGTCTAGCCAGAAAAGGAGACAGAGAAAGGATGCTGTAGAAGTAAAATAATTCAGTAAATATGGTGTTTATGCAGCCAAAAGAAGAGAGGGTATCCAGCACCAGGCACTGATTAATATTCAAAAAGTTTCATAGGAAGAACAGCTGTTGGATTTAGCCCTGAGTAGGTTATTAATGACTATCAACAAAACAGTTTCAGTAAAGTGAGAAAAAGGGCAGAGGCTGTGCTGCAGTGTGTGATAAAGAGGTGGAGTATCAAATATGTCCATCTTTCAGATTTAGGAGGTGTGGGTTTGAATTCCATCTTGGGAATTTACTAGCTGCAGAACTCTAGATAAATCACCTGAGAACTTCAGCTTTAATTTCAGTGAAAGAGAAATGATAATACCTGCTTTACAATGTATTATGGCTAAATTGCTATTCAAATCTAAAGGTGATGCATAAAAATGAGTTTATTATTGTTACAAACATAATTAACATTGTCTTCCAGTACTAACTCTTGTCTTCAAGCAAATGAATATTTACTACAAATACTAGTCTAAACAATTTACAAATTTTATTTCATTTAACCCTCATAACAAATCTGAGAAGTTTGCCAGTTTTCTTATTATTCCCATTTTAGGATTAAAAAAATACAGGGGTTAAATGATTTTTCCCAGGTCACACAATTTTTTTTCCTGAGGCAATTGGGGTTAAGTGACTTGCCCAGGGTCACATGACCAGAAAGAATGAAGTGTCAGAGGCTGGGTTTGAACTCAGGTCCTCTTGACTTCAGGGCCAATACTCTATCTACCACATCACCTAGTTGCCCTTCATGGCACAATTTTCAAGTGAATTGGATTTAAGTGGGGGAAAGTTATGCAGAGCCACTAGCCTCCCTTTCTCCTCCAGAGCAATCTGGGTGCAATGGCAAGATATAACTGGATGATTGGAGATGGCCCCAAATGCAGTAGGAGACGGCCTAAGTCCTCAGTTTCCAGGTCTCAAAAAAAAAAGAAGAGGAAGTAAGGGAGGGAGGAAGGAAGGGAAAAAGGGAAGAAGGAAGGGAGGAAAAAAAGAGAAAAGGGAGGAAAAAAGAGAGAAGGGAGGAAGGGAGGAAAAAAGAAAGGAGGAAGGAATGAGGCAAAACCCATTCATTCAGTGATTAAGACTAGGTAAGAGAAGAAGCTATTCTTTGCAGATTTCTTGGTAAGGAGTGAAGTAAAAAAAATGGCACCTGTGATTTCCTGCTGCTAGCTGCCTTTTTCTCAACTCAGGTCAATATGAAGCCATGAACATATGATCCTGCTGTTGTGATTTGTAACACACATGCACATACATATAGATATAAAATCTTATTATGTATTCTTTCTTGCCTTAGATGAAGAAGTATTTAGATATAGCTAAATGTCCTTTAGGGACTCAACTTACCGTGGCAAGTAAAGTTAGGATAAAAACCATAGAGGTCATAAAAGTAGGCAAAAATAATGAATTGAAAAAATATTTGGGAAATTATGTCAGATAAAAATTGGATATCTAAAATACATAAAGAGTTCTTAAAATTGACAAAAATGTCTCCTATTATATAACTGATAAATTGGTTAAATATGTGAACAAAATTTTTTGTTTTTTCTCTTTTATTATTAAAGCTTTTTATTTTCAAAACATATGCATAGATAATTTTCAACATTCAACCCTACAAAATCTTGTGTTCCGAATTTTTCTCCCTCCCCTCTCTCCTAGACAGCAAACAAGCCAATATGTGTCAAACATGTGAAATTCTTCTATACATATTTTCACAATTATCATGCTGCACAAGAAAAATAAGATCAAAAAGGAAAAAAAATGGGAAAGAAAATAAAATGCAAGCAAAGAACAACAAAAAGAGTGAAAATATTATATTGTGATCCACACTTAGTCCCCACAGACTTCCCTCTCGGCTCTCTTCATCACAAGACCATTGAAACAGGCCTGAATCATCTCATTGTTGAGAAGAGCCACGTCCATCATAATTGATCATTTTATAATCTTGCTGTTAACTGTGTACAATTGGACAGAACTTTTTCAATTTTTCAACTCAAATTATTAATAATCACTTAAAATATTCAATGTCTCTTATTATAAAGGAGGCTTAAATTAAAACAATCTTGAGTCACTATCTCACATTCAACAAATTGGCAAAAATAATATAATAACTGGATATTATTTAAATTACCCAGTGACTTCATTTATAAAATGAGGGATTGCTCTCTATACCAATAGAATAATCTTTAAATACATCATGGAAGAAATAATGTGGCATAAGATCATAGATCTAATATGAATATTAGAGGATGTAAAAGTCTAACCGTAGTTTTATAGATGACTTGGGACACAGGTGGGTAAAGGGGGAATTATTATTTGGCTCTGGTAGTAAACATCAGAAACAGGATTTGAATTCACCTTGGTCATCTGACTCCACAGTCTGTATTCTTTCCATTATACCATACTGCAGAGAACTGGTTTTAAAGTCAGAAAAACTGGGATCATCTCATCTCTGAATACTTCCTAGCTCTTATTCTGTGCAAATCACTTAACCACTTTGTATCTCAAGCTACAACTTCAGACTTATTTACTGTCATTAATTATTTATTACGTTAAGGGAGTCTGTACACATATTCCTTCTCCTTATACTGCAACTGATGTTTTGTATTGTTCCAATTAAAATGCTGTGTGAGAAATAAAAGATCTGGCAATAACTGCATAAAATAATTAATGTTAAAAAAAGCAGAATCAGCTGAGGATATAGAAGAGGATATGGAGACAAACAGGACAATTTTGTTACTACTTCATTAAATGTAGCATATATGTTAAAAAATAACTACATGTAATAGAAGCTCACTGTTTCATGTACTCTTTCACATATAATCCTATTTCATTTTTTCTTCATGTTAGGTTAGGGTGTTCATGTTTGCTGATGACTACTAAAATATCAAAATATTTTAAAAGGTCCAATGGTCGGATAAATAGTTAGCTCTATGTTGCAAAAACATGAATAAAGGGCTTATATATAGTAAATATGCATTTTAAATGAGTAGATTTATTTGAGTATATTTGAATGGTAATCATTATAATTTCTTTTAAAATAAAAAAAAAAAACCACAATTTCTCCAAAAGGTAGATTTCAATGCATGAGTTTTCAAAAACCCTGAGGTGATTGTCATGCCGTGGGATGTAAGACAGGGATTTGCTGATATTAAGCAGAAATATGCTATTCATTTCTCAGGTGCTATACAAAGAACAAAGAATTATAAATTATGAATAATCAGTGCAAAAAAGTGGATAAAACCAAAGGACAGAACAAAAACACAATAAAGTAAATCCTCAGATATTGTCAAGGAAAAAGGACAGCTTTTTATGAAAACCTGGTTGTTGTTGGTTGTCTTTTGTTCTCAAAAAAGACCATGACATCAGGGAGGTGATGCCATAACATGCAAGTGAATTGCAGATTTAAGTAAGGGTGGGAGGCCTGTGCAAAGTCACCTACTTCATTTTCTCCTTTGGATGGGTACAATGGAAAGATATAGATCAAGATGAGTGGAGACAGAGGTAGTGCAGGAAAGGGATGATAAAAGGTTGATTTGAAAAAAAAAAGAAAGGAAATGGGTTCAATAGCACCTTTTTTTTTTTTTTTTTTTGCAAGGCAATTGGTGTTAGGTGCCCTGGGCCACACAGCTAAAAATGTTAGGCATCTGAGTCTGGATTTACACTCAGGTTCTCCTAACTCTAGGATTGATGCTCTATCCATTATACCATTTAGCTACTCCAATAGCCTAATTTTCTTTTTTTCAATGAATTATGAAGCAAAATCATTAGGTAAGAGGATAAGGAAAAGGAATGCCATGAGAGAATTAAAGACAGAAAAGATTTGGAATAGACTCCATAGTAAATAGAATAAAGAAGTGGCTGGGAAGAAGCATAGCCTTGCTTCAGTAAAACTCAGTTGATATTAGAAAATACCATGGTTTCATGGCTTCCTCCAGTTTTATTGCTCAGGAAGCATATGGGAGAAGTATTCCAGGGTCAGAGTTGGATAATACTCTTGCAATATGTGACTGTTAGCTAGATTTGTTTTTTGCTGCTTTATTTGGCTATGCATTCGCAGTATGCATGAATAGTATTGCTTATATGTACCTGTAATGTTTTCTGCAATAATTCTGACATTTAGTCACCAAATCAGCTCCTTCAAATCATGCTTTTCATTTTGCTATGTTTACTGCATGAAAGTTAATGAGGCTGTAAATGGTACCACCAGATAATTACTTTCTATGTTTGGATAATTAACAGTCAGTCTATAAACAAGCATTTATTAAGCACTATATTCCAGACACTGTTAGGCAATAAACATTGATTAAGCACTTGCTATGTGCCAGGCACTCTGCTAAGTGCTGGGGATATAAAGAAGGGTAAAAGTTAGTCCTTGCTTCCAAGCAACTCACAGTCTAATGGAGAAGATGGCAGGCCACAGCTATATATATATATGTATACACACACATATATATGTATATACACACATACATATATACACATGCACATATATATGTATATACACACATATATATATACACATGTGTATATATGTATGTGTGTATATAATATACAAATATACATATACATACATATATACACACATATATGTATACATGTGTATGTGCGTATTGTATGTCTACCCAGATAGTGAATGGGAGATGGGGCAGAGAGAAATAAGGTAAATTACAAGGTCCTTAGAAGATATATATAGAATTATGAAAATTATCTGAAAGGAGCAGGCATTCATTATTGGATTAGAAGGTCGGATTTAAATTGAGTCTTGAAGGAAGCCAGGAAGCAGAGGCAAGTAGGAACATGGGGACCCTTTAGTGCACAGGTAGGAAATGGAGGATAGAGTACAAATAGGCTGATATAACTGAATCCTAGAAAAAAGTGCAATAAGCTGTATTTGGAAAGGTAGGAAGAGACCAGTGGAGAGAAAGGGATCTACAGAAGGAACGTTGTAAAGGTAGAAATGACAATATTTAACGATGGATTGGACATGAGGGAGTGCTTGAGAGTGAGGAGCTGAGCTTTATTCCAGAGTCCAAATCCAATTAATATATTTTGTGTTCCATACCCATTGTCCCCCAGAGAAAAAATGAGGAGTCAAGAATGACATCCAGATTGAGAGCCTGGGTGGTTAGATAGATAGTAGTATGTGTGCTGCAAGTATTTCAGTCTTAGTTTTTATTAGGTGTCAAAGGAAGGTAAGTAGGAATTGGAAAGATGGATACCAGGTTGAAGGATTGTGACAGGTTGCCAGGTTCTGAGGAGGAAATGTTGTATATCTTTTTATGAGTTTTTTCTGGTGTTTAGTGTCCCCACAAACTCACATTCAGTGTCATTGCCTATGTTTTATATTCTGGACTTTCCTGAGATCCAAGGACCTTTGGGCAAGCTTTAAGTTACTCTGTAGGGAGTTGGGAGTTTTCTAGAGATTTCAAGTTGCTAGCCGCTCAGAACTTATTTTTGTAGCTCTTATTTTTTATTCCATTCAGTAAATGTATTCTAATATGTAGGGCAAGTGTAAAATCTTTTGAGTCACATGAAATTGAGAAGACAATAAAAATCTTGGTTGTGTGAAGGTGAGCTGTTATGATAAATGATAAATCTTTAAATTTTCCAATCTAGATTAAATGAGATTGAACTGATTTCTAAGGCAGCAGGAGAATAGGGGCTGAGGGAACAAATGCCAGTCTGGGCAAAGCTCTAGGTGAGGAATCTCTATTCATGTATTAGAAAAACTAATGGGGACCTTAAGAGCTAGAGCAGTATAAACTCTAGCATGTCTTGATGGCTAATGCAGAAATTTCACTCTAAGTAGCCATTCCTGCCCACTCTTTCCATCTTTTAGCACTTATTGAAGCCAGGCATTCCATAGAGAGAAAAAAATTCCTGCACCTTGTATAAAGTTTTCTATTTCCATTCTAAACTCCTCAAAGGAGTAAAATGGTTTTTAAGTGAATCAAAGTCCCAAATCAGTTCTCTAATAATATCTGGAAAACCAGAGTATAGTTTATAATTAAGATAAAAAATAATGCAGATACTGTGTCAGTAAAGGAAAATTTGTCCATTTTCCCTTTTGGTTGGTCATTTCTAAAGTTGTAAAAATAATGAAAGGAATTAATCCCCCCTCTCCCATTTTCCTCACCATCATGAAGGGGCACCAAGAAGCCCAGAATGCTTGTTAAACTCTTAGCTTACATGTGTGTAATGCTTTAAGATTCACAAAGTCCTTTAATAACTGAATGAAGTAGGTAGTTCAAGTATTGTTTTTCCCATTTTTGCAAATGAGGGAATCAATTCTCATATACATACATATACCTATAATTTATAAAATTACATAAATGTATATACATTTATACATATGTATACATGCATATAGAAATCAATCAATAAGCACTTATTAAGTCCCCACTGCATGCCAGGCATTGTCCTAAGCTTCGTTATTGTTCAGTTGGTTTTTCCAGCCATGTCCCATTTTGGGCTTTTCTTGGCAAAGGTACTAGAGTCGTCTGCCATTTCCTTACAGATGAAGAACTGAGGTAAACAGAGTTAGGTTTAACTTACCAGGGTCACAAAGCTCATAAATGTCTGTGGCTGTATTTGAACTTTACTGACTCCAGACCCTAAATTCTATACAGGATAAATTGGAGATAATCAAGTAAGGGAAGACACTAGCATTAATAGAGATTGAAAAAGGTAGGATTTTAACTGGGACTTGAAGAAAGTCGCTGAAAACAAGAACATTGCTCTCAGTGATAAAATAATTAATGTTACATTACTTAATACTAGAGCATGGTTCTGCAGGCAGAGATTGATTGAGACAATTGACTGGTCAAGAATCAGTCTTTCTCACTGCTCCCAGGTTACAATCTTACTACTTTCTATGTACTGAAAAATAATAGGCAGCGGCTTGCTTTGCTTGACTAAGAATGCAATCATAATATAACTATGAATTTGGGAAACTCTTTTTTTTTGCTAGTTTGGGAGGTAAAATTTTGGCTTCCTGCAGGTGGCATTTAGAAGAAGAATCAGGTAGATCCCCTGTTGTATTGCTCATTGTGGGTTATTATGTTACCAGTATATTTCTTGATTTTGCTTCACCTTTCTGGACAAGTTTCTGATGGTAATTTTTCTGAATTAGCAGCCTGTCATCAATCCTGCTAGTAAATTTAGCATCAGCAATAAGAAAGGATATTAAAATGTTTAACTGAATTATGGAATATTAGAACATTTTACAAAGAAATTAGCATATTAATCAGACTCTCACTGTTCATCTTTTTCACTAAACCATACACATGATCCTTGGTTAGCTACAGGCCCTACTTAAAATGAGTTTGATAAAGGCAGTGATTTTTTAATAGAGATAATTTTTTTAAGATCAATTATCATGTGCCATCTAGCAAAAGGAGCCTTCAAGTTTAGTTAAACTGAGTTCCAAAGATAGTTCATTTTATGAAAAAGTTGTTGTGAGAGGTCCCTTCCCTTAGTTCTATTCTATTCTATGGCTTTTGCTGGATTTGTGTCACATTGTAACCTGTAGCCTAACTGATACAAAAATTATTTTGCTTGCCCATTGAATTTGATAATCAGTTAATCTTGAATGACACTTTGTATTTGTCACATCTTCCAACAAGAAAATTCAAAGCTCATTTATAGATACCAATCAATCATTAAACTTTACTTAGCACCTAATTGCCAGGTATTGGGCTAGGGGCCAGGATACACAGACAAAATAAAGACAGAGCTTGCCCTCAAGGAGCTTCTAATAGAAATAAAATGTACACTTGTAAGTATATGCAAAAAAATATATTGGGTAAATGCAAAGCAATTGTGGAGAGCACAAAAATGTGGTAAAGAGTCAAGATAGCATCTTGTTCATTCTCACACAGATGAGGGGATGTAGAAAATAATTTTACCCCTATTTTACTGTGACCATTTATTGTTTCCTCACTGTAGTGTTCTTTAAAATACAAAAAAAATTAGGTTTCCTCTGAATTTACCTCTAATAGAAGGTGAACCAGCTTCAAAATATAAATTTCTTTAAATTAGCTGCTACATTTTTTTCCTTTAATGCTAGTGCATGCCAGTTTTTTTAAGGCATGAATGGGAGAAAAGAATGAGAATTGAAATTCTTGAGAAAAAAATTCCATAATTTGGACTTTTCACTAGTTTTGATGTGTCTTTTTTATCACTTGATCTAAGTGAGATCTTGTTATGTCTATGAAGATCTTTTCCTCTTTTCAGAACCTTGTACAAATTGGCCCCCTTCCTACTTTTTCCATTCTTTTTATACCTTATTCTCTCAAAATGCTTCAAGCCAGTGACATTCATCTTTTTATTATTCCTTAAACATGATACTCCATTTCTTATGCCTGTTACTGGCTATTCTTATGCCTGGAATTCTCTTTTTCCTTATATCTGCATCCTGAGTAACCTTGGCTTTCTTCAAGAGTCGGCTCAGATTTTATTTTCAGGAGGCCTCTCCTGGCATTCTTTTCCCTCCCCCAAAGCTTGTGTCTTTCTTCTGAGATTGCCTTCTATTTAGAAGATATATGTCTTGTACATACAATGTTTTGCATCCTTTCTCACCTATCTAGAAGTGAATTTCTTGAGAATTTCTTGAGAATACATATGATTCCCCTCCTTTTTTCCTTTCTCTAATTTTAACACAGTGCCTGATATATATTAAAGACTAAATAAATGATTGTTGATTGACTATTAGCAGTACAAAAAAAGTTGTGTAGGCAGTTTACAAGAATAACATTGCATAGGCAAATTGTATTACAGGATATCACTCAGCTATTCTCAGTCTGGAGAAAGAAAAAAAGTAGTTTTTGATTTGTGGTTGTTCTCTGTACTGATATTTATAAGACTCTGTCATAATTATTTGACAAATCTGCAAAGTGGATTGCATCCGTTTGGTTTTGAGACTGTACAGCTGGAGTTCCTGAGTTTCTGTACTAAATGTCTTATATGTGTATGATTTTTCAGCTGCCTATTCTGTTTGCATTTATGCAAATTAGTGTTATTTATAAGCAAGTAAGAAATCATTTCTAAGACAACTTTTTTACTCTGGTTTTTAGGCACCTGCAAAGCCATCCTGATTTTAGTTGTTGGCCATATACTGCTTAAATCCATTTTGTTGCTTCAAATAGAGTTCAACTCTTGGAGTACCTATTGATATCTATTTTATTTTTTATACATTTACCTTATTAGTGACTAGCCTCAATTATTGCCCTCATTTTAAAACATTTAAAACTTCTAAACAAGTAAAACATTTAGGTTAGATGCTAGTTGAATAAAGAGCTATTAGACTGGTCTTGATTGATTAGTGTCTTTTGTGCTCAGAAAGGACCAAAATAGCATCATCATATTAGAGTCAGGTTACAGTGTGTCTGACTGTGACTGATCAGAACAATATGAGTTTAGAATATTCTACTACAGGTCAGGCACAAGTAGTTCATCTGAATAATTGAGATAGATTCTTTAAATTTGCTCATCTTGTGTTTCTTTTGAGCTACTTCTATTCTGCTTTGCTTGCAGAGCCCAGCACTATTTCTAATTTGGGCATGTTATGGTAGATGGTCTTGTGCCAGTATCTCCAATGTCACACAATCAGTTCCATAATTCCATTTTTTTTAGGATTCTGTCTTTTAATCCACTCTATTTGCTTCTGTTTTATGGGAGAGTTTATCCCATTCACATTCACAGTTATAATTATCAGCTCTATTTCTCTCGATCCTATTTTCTCCCCTGTACTTTTGTTCTCCCTTTTCACCCTGTTCTTAGTAGTGTTTTTTTTAATCTATCCCAGCCACTACTTTATCTCCTATTACCCCTCTCCCTTTCTTACTAGTGTTTTTTTTTGCTCACCCCACTCATTACTTTATCTTCTATCATCCCTTCCCCCCTTCTCTTACCTTTTTCCCTAGTGTTTCTTCTCTTCCTTCTATCTTGTCCCTCCCTTTTCATATAGTCAAGTTTCTTTTCTTTCCTTTTATTTTATTTCCTTTTGTTTACTTTTATGGTTGACCTCTGCTCCTGGAGTAAAAAAGGGCACTGTCTCAAGTGTCCTGTGCAGCTGTGAGCTTGGCTTTGAGCACAAGAGCCCCATGTGTTTCATGGGGTAGCTTTGCCTGCTCTTTTCAGGAAACAACCTGGTTTCCCAGAGTTTATCTTCTGAGCTGGGAGTGGAAGCTGCCCCACTGATTTGCTTGTGTACTGAGCCAGGATTAAGGGTCTTGAGTGCTGCTTTGCTGTGATTAAGATCCTTTTACAGCTTTCCCAGAATCTATCTAAGCTGGACTGAATATCCTTTTCACCCCAGTGAGACTGACCAGTCTGTTTTGAGCTGGAGAAGGGTTTCATTCCATCAAACTCTGTTCAAAAGGTTGGTTTCATGTGGTTTTCGAGGAAAACTTAGTTCCATAGTTCTTAAGAGGGATCTTGATAGTGTCCTTGTATCCCTTTTTCTGACCATCTTGTGAGCTCTTGCTCTTTGTGAGTTCTCCATTATATCCTTTTTTTCAGCTAGAAAGTGTTTGACATTTGAAGAGCATCACCAGACAATCAGAGTTGAGCTCTCTTCAGTAGAGTTTGAATGTTTGTCAGTTTATTCCGAATGAGGATAGAAAGCTAAATATGTACCAACAACAAGTCCAAAGGCCTTTATTTCAAGCCTAATTATGCTACTTGTGACCTTTGTGATTTTAAGGCAGGTCACTGAAGCTCTCTAGATGTTATTTTCTTCATCTGCAAAATGAAAGAGTTGGCTTCATAGTACTCAGAATAAAAGAGGTAACATTTCCTCAGTGAAGTAATAGGTTAAGTTCTAGGTGCAACATTATAGAAAGTACCTTGATAAACTGATCCAGGGTAAGGCTATCTTAAAATTTTGTGTTTCATATTTTCATTTGCATAGGACAGACTAAAGAACTCTAAAATTAATATAGGACAAAGTCTGATTCAGTGTTATATATTTTAGTTGCTTATTTCCAATTGAAAAACTAGAGAACTTTGGAGTTATTAAGTGGGAGATTCTGAATCCCAGAATTATTTCATAATTGTAGAAAAGTATTTTGATTTATTTTTTTATATATAAAGCTTTTTATTTACAAAACATATGAGTGATTTTTCAACATTGACCTTTGCAAAAACTTTTTTTTTTCCCAAGCTTTTCCCCTCCTTCCCCCCACCCCCACCCCTAGATGACAGGTAATCTAATACATGCTAAATAGGGTAAATTATATGACAAATACAATACATGTATACATATCTATACAGTTATCTTACTGCACAAGAAACATCAGATCTAGAAAGAGAAGAAGAAAAAGCAACCTAAGAAGGAAAACAAAATGCATGGAAATATTCACAGAAAGCGTTAAAATGCTGTGTTGTGGTTCACACTGAGTTCCCACAGGCCTCTCTCTGGATGTATATGACTATCTTCATCGCTGAACAATAGGAACTGGTTTGAGTCACATCATTGTTGAAGAGAACCATGTCCATCAGAATTGATCATCCTATAGTCTTGTTGCTGTGTATAATGTTCTCCTGGTTCTGCTGATTTCACTCAGCATCAGTTCATGCAAGTCTCTCCAGGCCTCTCTGAAATCCTCCTGCTGGTCGTTTCTTACAGAACAATAATATTCCATAACATTCATATACCCTAATTTATTCATCCATTCTCCAATTGATGGGCATCCTTTCAATTTCCAGTTTCTTGCCACTCCAAAAAGGTCTGCCACAAACATATATTTTGATTTATTATGATTCAGCTAGCAGAGCTGAAATTTTGGTTAATGATTATAAGGTAGAATGATATTTCTAAAAGTAAAGCTCTATTTCTGAACCAGGCAAAATCTGAAGACCAGAGAAGAAACCTTAGTGTTGTATGAAAGTGAGACTATGGGTATCTGCCCTGTCTCCTGTTGCTGGGAAGAACTGATTGGTGAAAGAGGCGCCATACCTCTCTCACAGTATGCTTACTGTAAAAGAGATGGAGAAGATAAAGAGTCCTCTGAACTGCTGTTGAAGAAGTAGAGAAGCCCAGAGCCTAAGGAAGAGAACAAAGCTGGAAAGGCTTCTGTGAATTCTAAGCTGAGAATTTCTATCCTTTAGTACAATAATAATACCTTAGCTGAAGGAATCAGCTGAAGCAGAAGTGGGAAGTACTTAAGCCTATAGTAGAAGTAAACCCAATTGTATGAAGAAAGAAACCAAAAGCAATAGAGCAGCCATCAGGTCCATTCAACTGAGATGCCATGACCTGTCTTGAATTAATCCTGACCAGCTGTGGAATAGCCCTGTTTAAAAGGGGAGCCTCTCATCCAACACATATGCTATATTTATCATTGAACTTTGAAAAGTCAGTTCTTAAGAAAGAATGGGAGCATCAGTGTTTGAAGTTTCTGAATTGTGAGTTGCTTTAGACATGTGTTACCCACATGTATGTCTGGTAATTTAAGTTCGTACTCACTTACCCCATAAACACTGGGTGTATTGGTAGGAAAAAGTACTCCATATTTTTAGGCTGAATGCTATGAATGTTCTTTTTAGTAAATGTTTGAGCTACATCATTAATAGGAATAGCTACTCAACAGGGTAAACTCTAGACTAGTAATTATAATGACAGCCTGGTTGAGAAATCCAACTTCCTAGAATAACTATAGAATAAGGATAAACAAGGACACAGAGTGAAAACCCAGGGAGGGGAGTGGACCAAACCTATATTATATTTCTATAGATGCATGTTATTTCCCCTGATAGAAAGTAAATTCCTTGAGACAAAACAATGAACATTTATTAAGCACTATATATTAGGCAATGTGTTAAGCACTAGAGAAACAAAAACAAATTAAAAAAAACAAAAACAAAAACAAAAAAACAGCTTCTGTCCTCCAGGACACATTCTAATGTGCCAGAAACTGTTCCATTTCTATTCTTATATCCACTGTACCCAGCACTGTGACTGGCATCTACTCAGGACTTAATAAATATATCCCCTCACACTTTATTGATTAATTTTATTTTGATCGCATGTTTCTTTTTAAAAATATTTATTAAAAAGTAAATTCAAAATAAGAAAGAACAAAATAGAAAAAGAAAGACAAAAAGAAAACAAAAACAAAGAAAATCCTCAAACATTGTCATGTGCCCAGAAGGACATCAGGGAAGATTCAAAATATGTAACATTAAATTTCCATTTCAAGAAAGCATATAAAATAATAGAAGACATTATGTTCATGATGGTCCATCTTTTCTTTATTTCCTTGTAGGTCATTCTTTTGCTCTCTGCTGTGCACTTTTTAGTTTATTCTTTTTTTCCCCTTTCATCCTCCTTCCCTCCCCTAAGCAGGCTATAGTTAAGCACAGATGTATTAATGTGTGTGTGTGTGTGTGTGTGTGTGTGTGTGTGTATCTACCTATACACATATATGCATACATGCACACATATACATATAAATACATACATACATAGTATACACACATATACATATGCATTTATACAATATTAACATAGCTGATATATGTAGATTCCTCTCTTGATGGAATCTTTATTCAATGATACTAGCCCTACTTTTTTTCTAATAAATTCTACTCTTGATCCCCATTAGGATGTTTGTGTATATCTCTAATTTTTTATTCTTATTTACTTTCAACTTTAATTCTACTCCTTAACTTACCTTGCTATTGTTTAACCTCTCCCCACCTATAGATCCCTCTCTTATCTTCTCTTCCCACATTTTTCCTCCCTCTTTATCCTATTCCCATTAATCTACACATCTTGCCCCACTGCTACAAATCTATAAACTTTCCTATACCCCACCTTATCCTTTTCTTCTCCCCTTATTTCTTTATAAATTTTGGAATGTACTATGTATATCTTTCAGGGTATAAGATATACATACATACATACACATACACAATAAGTGTGTATGTGTGTGAGTGTGTATTGTTCCCCATTTAATATATTCCTTATTTGAGTAGGTTTTCAGAACTACTAGTCTTCCTCCCCTCTCTAATGCCTCTGTTTCAGTTCTTCCTCTGCACCTCATTTGTAGTATAATTATTATTTTTACCTTTTCCTAGACAGTTTTGCTTTTTAGAGTTAGATCATACTCATTTCTGCCCCAACCTTTCTTTTGTATTACCCAATTATTAATGCCAATCTTAGAGATATGATTTACATTTCTACATATCAAATCTAAACAATTTGTCCACATTGAGTTCCTTGAAATTAATCTTTGATGTTGGCTCTTATATGTTATATTTTCTATTCTGTTCAGGTTTGGTTGAGACAAAAGCTTAAAAATCTTACAGTTTGTTGAATGTCCATTTTTTTCCATTCAATATTATACTTTATATTGCTGGATATAATATTTTTGGCTACAAGCCTAGTCCTTTTGATTGTCTTTATATAATATTTCCGGCCTGTGGTCTTTTATTGTAGCTGCTGATAAATCCTGTACAATTCTTTTTTTTTTTTTTTTGCTTTTTGCTGAGGCAATTGGGGTTAAGTGACTTGCCCAGGGTCACACAGCTAGGGAATGTTAAGTGTCTGAGACTAGATTTGAAGTCAGGTCCTCCTGACTTCAGGGCTGGTACTCTATTCACTGCGCCATCTAGCTGCCCCAATCCTGTACAATTCTAATTGTGGCTCCAGCATATTTGAATTGTTATTGTTGTTTGTTTGTTTCTTGTAAAATTTTCTTTTTGATCTAGGGGTTTTGTAATTTAGTAATAATGTTCCTATATGTTTTTCCTATGGTATCTCTTTGAGTTGTTGATCAGTGGATTTTTTCTATTTCTATTTTCCCCTCTTGTTTTTATCACTTTAGGACATTTTTCATTGATTATTTCTTATATTATTACCTCAAGTTTCTTTTTCCTTTTTTCTTTTTTGTTTTTGGTCATAACTTTCAGGTAGTTCAGTTATTCTTATAAATTCTCTTCTTGATATTTTTTCCAGACCTGTTGTTTTTCTTATGTTTCACACTTTCTTCTATTTTTTTTTATTTTTTCTATTTTGTCTTATTACTTCTTGATCTCTTATTAGCTTCACTGGCTTCCCCTTGCCCAATTCAAATTTTTAAAAGAATTATTTTATTCTTTAAGATTTTGATTTCTTTTTCTAGTTGGTTGACTTTCTTTTCAAAATCTTCTTATTTTTCTTGGTTCTTATTTTTATTTTATTTTATTTGTTTAGTTTTTCCTTGATCTCTCTTATTTGATTTTTAAAGTCTTTTTTGAATTCTTCTATAACTTCTGTTAGAGCAGGTAGCCATTTAACATTACTCTTTGGGTAGTAGAGCCTGTTTTTACTTAAATGTCCTCCTTTGAAAATGAATTCCCATCTTCCCTATTCTCATAGTAAGTTTCTATGGTTGGGTTCTTTCTTCTTTGCCGGCTAATTTTTTTTTAAATGAGAACTTATTAGTATAATCACCTCTAGTTCTGGGGTGAGAGGGATGGTGCTTCTGGCTTCAATTCAGTTCTCCCCTCTGGCCTGGAACAAAAAAACCAAGAACTCCACCTTCCTGTAAGTACCAGCAGCCAGAAGCTTCCCTGCCCAACTGCTTCTACACTCACTGGGTGTGCTGTTTCTTTCTTGCCCAATGCCACATCTCAGAAGAACAGGTGGGCCAGTTCCTAATTAGCTGAGGTTCCCTCAGTTTTGAAAGGGCCAGACCCTAGATTCCCCATTCTGTCAAGGAGCTGAAAGTTCTGGTGGTTTGGTCTAAGTCTACATCTACATCTGGGCTCACCACTAGATTTTTCAGCAAAACTAGCCTGAAGTAGTTTACACTTCATACCAGTTAAACCTTCACCCTAGGGTCCTTCTTCTGGTTTTCTCAGTTTGTCCCAGTTTTATTTGTTTTGTGCTGTTCTGTGTTCGCCTTGAGGCACCATTTTGTTTTGTTTGTGGTGGAAATCGGGAGAGCTTGGAATTTTCTCACCTAGTACACTCTCTTCTCAGAATCTTCCTTTTTATAAATATTTTTGATTAATTAGCCCCACAGAGTAATGACCTAGGTTTGTAAATAATAATTCACTCTATATCCCACCAATTATGACACTGTACCAAAGGGAAAAGGACAGCATAATAAGAAAATAAAAATGTAAATTACTTCTTACTACACAATAGTTACTTTCAACTCTATGTTCTATACCTACTGATTCATAAACTGGTTGGTTTATTAGGAAGCTTCTTGTTCTTACTTTACTCCTATTTGACCTGCTTGTTATTAGGTACCATAGACATGGGGAAGAGAAGACTGAGAATATAGAACTTGATATCAAGTACTCCATTATTAAGTCATGTTTCAATAAAGCTTAGGAAGATTTTCATGAACTGATGATGAGTGAAGTGAGCAGAACCAAGAGATCATTGTACACAGTAATAGTAAGATTGTATGATGATCAACTATTACAGAATTCACTCTTCTCAGCAATACAGTCATCCAAAACAATTCCAATAGACTTGATATGGAAAATGCCATCTGCACAAAGAGCTGTGGAGACCGAATACAAATCAAAGTACTATTTTCACCTTTTTTGCTGTTTTTTCTTTTCTTCCTTTTTGATTTTTCTTTCACAACATGACTAATATAGAAACATATTTTGAATGATTGTATATATGTAAGCTATATCAGGTTGTTAGCTGTCTTGGAAAAGGGGAAATTTGGAACTTAAATGAAAATCTTAGTAAATGTTGAAAAAAAATAAATGTTGAAAACTATCTTTACATGTAATTTGAAAAAAATACTATTAAGTGGGAAAAGAAGAGTTGTGTAGGAAGAAAATTGGAGCAAATGATTAAAAGAAGTTTGCAATTTCTACAGAAGCTATATTACTACTCATGTTTCATATCAACATAAATGACTGTATTCACAATAAGGTCAAATACATTAAATTGGATGTAAGAATATCAGAGTTTTCATTAGAATTCATTGATCATGCTATTTTAAAAAAAAATTCTGTAGTTCTAGATTTAGCAGATTCTCTGTCCCAAAACTTTATTTAAAATAAAATCCACTAAATTTGCTTACTACTATCTACATGATACAAAGCAGAAATCTTTGATAAAATGAAAAGAACAAGAGTTTAGTTCCAGGCCATTCTCAGTAGTCTTGGAAAGACCTCAAAGGAACCAAACTTCATGTTGTATTTCTATATTTTATAGCTTTCTCCCTGACATTTATGAGGTTCTTCAGAGGAAAGACTTTGTTTTCCTTCTGGGTTTTTCTCCAGGAAATTCAGCTGTACACTTAATTTTACACGCCTTCATATGTCTTCACCCACTCTAACATTTATGAATGGAATGAGTACAAGGGACAATGCCTTCCACCTCTAGGGAACTTGTCAGAAGTGGCAATGAAAGGAAGGTCATTATCTTGTAAAATAAATTCGTGTCCTTTTTTTTTTTAATACTGGTAATATTGTAGTCATTTTTCTAGCTGAATCTATTCCAAAAATTTAAAACCCCTAACATGTAAAGCATTTAGTCACTGTGGGGGCTGAAAAGATGAATATTACAGAAGTTAGTCTGAACACAATATGGTCCCTATTACGTAAAATAAAAGGATTCTCTTTAAGATTTTCAGAGTTTCTTGACTATAAAAATCCTATAAATAGAAACAGCAGGTAGCTTGGAAATTCATATCTAAGGCTATATCTCTTATGACTCTCTTCCACATTCCTATTATTCTTAAAACCCCCTTACCTAGTTATGATAGTAGCCAAAGAAGTGCTATGAAATAATAATAGTAGATAAGAAACTGATCTTAGACCATATGTATACACATGCAACGCAAAATGATTATTTGATATTACTCTCCAGATAATCTAGTCCAAGAAAAACAATTGCTTAAAGTTATCTCAATTTTATACCTCCTTTTTCTTGTATATCCACAACCTCAATAAACAACTGTTTTAGAATAAGGAAGAGGGTGACATGTAATGGAATGAAATGAACTCTTAATACTCAATTTAGTAGGACATTTTGAAAAAAAAAAAAGAGGACCCAAAGAAAACAAGCTATTCTGAGTTCTTACTTGTTATGCATTCCATAATTTACAGCTACTGTAAATAAAACACTTTTGAATTTACTCATGGCAAATCTGTTTTTTGTAGTCTTATGAGCACCTGATGGATAATTCATCAGTAATTATTCCAAAGAACTTACCAATTCATGAATTCAAAATGAATTCATTTTCTCTAATTGACACACTGTAGAAATGGGTATTTTCTACTGCCATTGTAGATTCTTGTATGTGCATAAAAGGATACTGATGAAAATTACATGACTTACGCTGATGCCTTAACAATATTGAATGCTGGTAATTGGGCTCTCTCTTATCAGCCTGTATTTGTTCAATGAAGTCTTTCCTTTTCATATGAAAAAGGAAAAAAATCAATTTTTCAAATTTAGGAAGCATATTGCCATGCTCAACTTTAAGGATCTTCCTTAAACAACCGAGTATCAATTTTGTAAAAGCATAAAAAAATTATAAAAGAGTAGTGTTTTGGGGCTCTACCTGAATACAATGTAAATATGCATACATTTATATACACAAGAATGAATACATATGGATTCATACACTCATTGCACAGAGTAAAGACTTTTATTGGGTCAGCTGTTTCACATTTGCAAACATCTTAACAGTGTCTCATTTATGATCCACATGCCAGATGCATCTACCCAGTAGGCATGGATTTTTCTCCACATCTGCAATACCAATAGTAATAATGGAAATAACTTCTTCAGCTTGAAACTTTTTGCTCAATTTCTCCTGGCTGCCAGAGAATTGAGAGAAGTCAAAGAATCATATATCTAGAACTGAAATGTAACTTAAAAATCATCTGGACCAACTCTTTCATTTTAGAGAAGAATAACCTGAGGCCCAGAGAAGTTAAAAGATTTATCCATCACCAAATAGCAGAGAATTAAGTTTAGAATTCAGTTCCACTGCATCCAAATAAATTAAACTTTTGGTTAGACTGAATTGGTAAACGAAGATGTGAAATAAAAGAGCTGAAGGTAAATGGAAAGAGAAAAATACCTCTTTCGAGGAAGATTGCAGAGCTAGTGCTAGCTAGCTGTGCTAGCAGGTAAAATGAAAATTTAGGGGTCAAGGATACTTTAGAGTGTCTGGCATGTCTTAGACTTTATATTCTGTAGTGATGAGTATGATTCACTTTATCTACAACAAGTTTCTAATTGAAAATACTCAAATTCCCAAATTTTAACTGTCCCTACTTTCTGTAAACCTCCACATACAGGTTAATTAGTTAATTGAATGTAATATATGATTTATCTGCCAAAGGTACCACACACAAACCACTAGTAACTTCATTAGAGTCCAGTGTGTCTACATGGACCTAGATAAAATCTTCAGCATTTCTAATTCCCATGGAAGTAAGGAAACAAAAAATGAAAGAAGGAAGGAGGGGAAACAGGGAAGGAGAGAGAAAAAAGGAAGATAGGGTGGGCCAGTAGACCATTAGTAGAAACATGGGATCCTGCTTCAGCATACACTGTACCAGAATATCAGTTTTAGGAAAGCATCTGGCCATGCTCTCTGTCTAGCCTGACTGATAAATCATCTTTCTCTTCCTTCTTCTTTTTCCTTTTTCTAGAATCTTGAAGTTGTGTGTTTTTTTCTAGGGCAAAGGAATAGAACTATTTCAATATCTCTGTCAAAAAAAATTCCCAGTGGCCAGATTGACTAAGATGACAAGAAAAAGACAGACAAATGTTGGAAGGGATGTGGGAAAACTGGGACACTAATACATTGTTGGTGCAGTTGTGAACTGATTCAACCATTCTGGAGAGCAATTTGGAACTATGTCCAAAGGGCTATCAAACTGCATACCCTTTGACCCACCAGTGTTTCTACTGGGCTTATATCCCAAAGAGATCTTAAAGGAGGGAAAAGGACCCACATGTGCAAGAATGTTTGTGGCAGCCCTTTTTGTGGTGGCAAGAAACTACATGAATGCTCATCAGTTGGAGAATGGCTGAATAAATTATGGTAAATGAATGTCATGGAATATTATGGTTCTATAAGAAACGACCAGCAGAATGATTTCAGAAAGGCCTGGGGAGACTTACATGAACTGATGCTGAGGGAAGTGAGCAAAATCAGGAGATCATTATACATGGCAACAACAAGTCTATATGATGATCAATTCTAATGGACGTGACTCTTTCCAACAATGAGATGATTGATGTCAGTTCCAATGATCTTGTGATGGAGAGAGCCATCTACACTCAGAGAGAGGACTGTGGGAACTGAGAGTAGATCACAATATAGAATTTTCATTCTTTCTGTTGTTTGCTTGCATTTTATTTTCTTTCCCTTTTGATTTGATTTTTCTTGTGCAGCAAAATATTTGTATAAACATGTATGCATATATTGAACTTAACATATACTTTTACCATGTTTAACATATATTGGATTACTTGCTATCTAGAAGAGGGGGTGGGAGGGAAAGGGGAAAATTGGAACATAAGAATTTGCAAGGGTTAAAGTTGAAAAATTATTTATGCTTATCTTTTGAAAATTAAAAAGCTTTAATTTAAAAAAAAGAAAGAAAAGAAAAAAAGTCAGACGAGACTGAAAAATTACTTAAAATACATTGAAAATATTAAAATAAAACTTTTAAAAACAAAGGACAGTTTCCTTATTATATATCAACTTCTATTTCTATCTTTTTATAGATTTTAATTAAATTTATATAGGAGTTCTTTCCATTAACAGATCACAACTAGGCTATAACTTAATAATCTCCATTACAAAAAACAAAACAAAACAAAACACCTAGAGGTCAACCGTTTGGTAATGAGCCTCTTTTAACTTAATTTAGGCTGGCTGTGGTTACTATAGGTAACCAGGCTGTTACCCGGCCCTTATGCAATACTCTTTTAGCTGCTTAGAACTGAACAGAACATGCCACTTGGGCAATTCAGAAGCCAAGATTACCTCCTTCTCATGATGACACTTAAGTAATATTTTTATGGAGAATTCTTAAAAATAAGGAAGGTTAGATTAATTGGGGGGGGGGATTATGTTTCTCCATCCAAGAAATTCTGTTTTTTATAACCATCTTATAGAAAAATCCCAGTAGAAATGAAATATGTTTATATTTAACATTGAGCCTCCAAAAATATGTGTGTGTTTTATTTATCTTTTTTTTGGTACTTGTATCTCCAGTGCAGTAGATGCTTAATAAAGAGTTGTTGGTTGATTACTAATTTTTCTTTAAAGCATTTATAGATGTAAGTAAATGACTTTATATATCCTTCACTACAAAGCAAGATGATTAATACAACAAGATTGAAATTAGAATCTAATTTTAAAACTATAAAAAGCACAAACATGACATTTTTTGAGAATGACTTGTTCAGACAATTCTAAATAAGCCTCATATTTCTACATAGGAATTAAAATAGCTTGATCTCTTAAGGCTAATGTTATCCTCTGAATTTTTATCTATTCAGTTTTTATCATGAAGCTTTCTCTAAAGATCTAAATATAATCTGCCAAACTTTACTAATCAATTTACTTTAACAAGTATTTATTAAGCACTGGCATAGGGATTAGAGAGCAGCTCTAGCAGTCTGAAAGTCCTGACTCTGGCACATAGCAGCTATGTGGCTATATGACAATTTTTAGCTCCCCAGGCAACTCTTTAAGCTTGTAACTTGTAAAACTTTGTTTATCTGAATTGGCAGGAAGAATTTCCTCCCTTGGAATTCTATTTACCAACAAAATCCAGATTTATTTGCTGGCTTCTTTGCCACCCCCTTCCCAAAGTGCCAGACACTGGTGAGAATTTAAAGACAAAATGAAAAAGTCTCTGGTCTTAAGGAACTAATGTTCTAAGGAAGAGGTAGTATGATAAAGGATATAAAAAAGGGAAAGAAAATAGAGGAAAGAAATAAAATTGATAATAACAATAGCTAACATTTATAAAGTGCTTACTCTGTACCAGATACCATGTTAGATACTTTATAATTATTATGTCACTTGATTTTCACAAGTTTCAGAGGTAGGTGTTATTATTACCTTTATTGTACAGATGAGGAAACTGAGACAAACAAAAGTTAAGTGACTTATCAAGGGTCATTTGGCTAGTAAGTGTCTGAAGCTAGATTTGAACTCTATATTAACTAGCTGCCTCAAAATAAAAAAGAAACAAACATTTTCCTTCATTCCCAAACATTGATGTATGTACCAGTGACTTTCTCTGCAAAATCTTCTCTATCAAGTCTTATTGCCAAAATTTACTTATTTTGATCAGAGCCTTAACTCTATTTCTGCTTGTTAGGGAATGATTTGATACCATCCTATAAGCAAAAATGAAGAAATATGTCTCGGTATAGCAGATTGTCTCTTAGGGTTTTTTTTTTCTATAAATTGAGGCCTTCTTTTGACAGACTCCTTAACAAAGGTTTGGGATCTATGAAAAGAATACAAATTTCGCATCTTTTGATTTTTTTCTCTTTAGAGTTGAGCTGCTGTGTCATTAAATTCCTGAAGTTGTTAGTTAAACTGGGCCTGTTTGTTAATTGACTGGAGGATTTATTTCAAGGGATGAAGGCTGATTGTACACATTAATTCTGCTTATAGAACTTACTAAGACGAAGAAGAAACTGAATATGGGAAATTTGAGTGAGAAAATAATGATTAACTTTATTTAAAATATTCATTTTAATGTATCAAAGCAGGTGAGAATTGCATGACTTTAGGCAAAAGGCCTTTTCAAGAATAGCAGAGCAAAGAGTAGATATCATGAAATCTCTAAAATAGATGACAAAGATTCAAACAGAGAAAAAATTAGAGTGAGTTTCTGATGTAAGAATAATAAGATTTTATGTTTATTTCATAAAAGATGTTACTGAGCCAATGTATCACTCACTGTTAGTTTTACCTAGAATCTTAGCTACACTAAAATGAAAACTAGTCCCTGTCCTTAAGGAATTTACATTATAGAAAATTTTAAGGCTTTATGGATATGCTAGAATAGGAGTCAACAAGCTAATGCTGGGAATGGCTTCTTTTTAGACATTTAAGAATAGCTTTTACATTTTTAGATAAAGTTTCATCCAATTATTATAAAATGTAAAAATCATTTTTAGCAAGTGAGCCAAACAAAAACAGGACCTTTGGCCATAGTTTGCCCACCTCTGAGCTAGAAGGGAAGTGGAGATAAATGAGTATCCTCATTTTATGAATAAGGAACAGCTCCAGAGCCTTTGCATTATAAACAGATGGATGGATGGATGGATAGATAGATAGATGAATGAATAGATAGAGAAAAGGAAAATGAAGCAATTGAGCAAAATTATGCATCATATGTTGAGATGACAAGATATTTCATATCTAGAATCTTTTATCTTTTGCAAAGAAATAACAGTCTTCTTTACTAATTTCTTCCTTTAGTCCAACCTTGATGACTAAAATTATAAAAGAGTTCAATTCCATGGAACTGGATTTTTTGTTTGTTTTGTTTTTGCTGTTCTTTCCATTTACATTGTTGCTAATTATTGGGTCTATTGTTTTTCTGGGTAGGTTTCTTTTACTCTGCATCGGTTACTAGAAGTCTTTCCACGTGTTTCTAATTTTGTCATCTTCATCATTTCTTCAGGCACTGATTAATATTCTATTCCTTTTATTTGCCACACAAAAATTATTTAGTCAGTCCCCAACTAAAGGACATTTACTTTGTTTCAAGTTCTTTGCTATCACAAAAAGTATGCCCATCATCAAGTCTTTTTGACTTTTCTACCTGCATGGTGATCTGTTATTATTGTTTGCATTTTTCTTATTCGCGTCCTTCACTTAGATCGAAGGAAATGGGCATATTTAATCTGATGAAGAAAAGACTAAGAAGGACAATGATAGCTATTTTTAAGGATTTGAAATGCTGTTATATTGAAGAGGGTTTAAAATGAAATCCTTGTGGGATCTGTAGGGATATAAACATACTTGTATACTTGGTTTTTTTTTGTTTTTGTTTTGTTTTTGTTTTGTTTTTGTTTTGTTTTTTAAGATTTTGTCTTTTACCCAATTTTCCCTGACGATGAAAACAGAGCTCCAGCAATTTTACGTGTACTTCTCTAAAAGCAGTACTTTTTCCAGAAGCAACTGGGAGACATTCATATATTAGGATAGTGCACATTTCAAACTTCTCTTATTGCAAGAAAACACAGAGGGAGGAAACAAAAATCACAACCCAGGGAGACAGATTTCAGTTGTTTCAGCTTTTGTTTTTGAATTTGGGAAAGAGGTACAAAGTAGGTCATATGTATTACAGATCCAGATCTAATCAAGCGAAACTGTTAGGTTTCATGTAACTATATGAAATCCAACTGGCAGTCCTGATACACAATCAGAAAGATGTGATGCTGGAGATGTAAGAATCAAATGACTTATGAGACTTTGTGCTTGAAACCAAGGATCCTTCATCTCAGCTAGGGAGGTGGTTAATATCAAAGCCTGAGTTTATTTTCTGTTTTCTGTTTATTTTCATTAGTGTGAGTTTATACTATTTCTAAGGGATTGGGAATCAGAAAGGGGAGCCTTGGATTAGTCTAGGAGGTATTAAAGGTAATTTGTATATGATTTCAGGACTTTTGAAGAGGAAAATCCATAAGGCACAAAATAAATAGTCAAGTGGCACATAGAATGCTAGACTTGGAGTCGTAAAGACCTTTCTGAGTTCAAATCTAGCCTCAGATGCATACTAGTTGTATGAGCTTGGACAAGTCACTGAGCCCTACTTGCCTTAGTTTCCTTATCCATAAAATAAGTTGGAGAAGGAAATGGAAAACCATTTCCTTATCAAGAAAACTCTGTATGAGGTCACAAAAGTGAAAGCAGCTGAACAACAACAATAGAAGGAACTGGTAAGAGAGAGAAAGGCAGAAAAGCAATTAGGTAGCTTAGTAGATAAGGAGCTGGACCTGGAGTCAAGAAGACATTAATTCAAATCCTGCCTCATAATCCAAGATGTGATCTTGGATTTAGCTTTTCTCAATCTCCATTTCTTCATATGTAAAGTCGGGATAAGAAAACACTAACTTATAGGAGTTCTGGGAAGATCAAATGAGATCATGTATTGAAAGTGCTTTAATACTATATAAAATTCTGGTGATTATTAAAAATTTTATCAAAGCAATCATTTATTGGTTTAATCAAATGCACAATGAGTTCCTAATATGTGCAAGGTAGGATTTGCTACCTTGGTCAGCCTTAAAACATTCTAGGAAATGAGTTCAGAAATCAAAGGGATAGGTAGCGAGATATAATAGAAGGAACATTCAATTTAAAAGAACTGGATTCTATTCCTTCCCTTGTCACTATTTAGCTATATGACCACTAGGAAGTCATTGATATCTTTAGACCCAACTTTCCTTATTTATAAAATGAACAAGAGGGAGAAAATTATCTCAGAAGCAATTTCCTGAATGGAAAAAAATAGAAAAATTTGATGTTTTTATCCATGGTAGGGTGATTTGTTGGAAAGATTATCAAATAAATAAAATTTGAGAGACGAATGGGATCTTAGTGACATACTTATGTAACTCAATCCAAATGGAATCTTTCCTCTATTAAGTTTATTAGGTATTCTTCCAGACTATGCTTGAAGATCTCCATAGATGGAGATCATTACATATGGAGGCAATATGGTATAGTGAATAGAATACTGTATTTAGAATCAGAAAGATCTAAATTTGAATCTTGCCTCAAGTTCTTACCTGTCCATAGGCAAGCCAGTTGACCTCTCTCACTTATTACTGCATCTATAAAATGATGATAACAATATTCACAACAAATACCTTGTCATTAGAATCAAAGGATATAATATATGTAAAGTATTTTACAAAAGTTAAAGCATTATATAGAAGTTGGCCTTTGTTGTTATTGAGCAAACACATGCATTGTATGTATGGCATATTACTCACATTGCAAATATTACATGTTTCATTATAAATATTTTATATATTACAGAACACATTATGTAGCATATTAAATACATTTTAATACATATTTAAATGCATTTAATTCCCTAAATTGCATATTTGAATTTGTCATATATATTACATATAATGTATGGTTTATTACAATGCCACTAGTAATAAGTGCAATATTAGACTTATAGCACAATAAATGCTACATATGAAATAATTCATGGTTTTACAGGTTGCATGCTTTATGCTACATATTCCATCATATCTTATCATATGCCATGTTGTATTATAAATATTAATCTATTAAACTGATTATATATTTACATGAGTACAAAACAGAATATATATTTACCAGTTACATTACATATATCAAATATATTACATAAAAGGGTTTTCTCTTTGGGACTTGTTATTCCATCATTATAGGGAACTTCCAGTTCAAAAACTTCCTCCACCAATGAAAATCATCACTTATTTTATAATTGATGTCAGAGATAATAGAAAAGGCAGGACTTGAACCCATTTCTGTCTAATTCCAACCCTATCATTCTATTTCTTATCTCTCTCTCTCTCTCTCTCTGTATCTATATCTATATCTATATCTATATATCTCCATTTACTTTACAGAATCACAACATTACAAAATTGGAAGGTACTCCAGCTGCTATATAGTCTAACCCATTCTGGAATAAGAATATTTTCTGAAAAAAATATAGCTAGAAGTACCACCATTGAAGGGGACTCTACTATTCCTGAGATGTCAATTGTGTTGTCATCACTGTTATGTTTAATTAGCTTGCATAGGATACATGGTTCTATAAGACATTACTCTTGCTTCAGACAGCCTCAAAGCATTTATTAGATGCCTTCTATGTGAGGGTCACTGTGTTAAGTGCTGGGAATACAAAAAAAGAAGAAAGAGTCCCTATCCATGAAGAGCTTGCATTCTAATGGGAGAGACAATATGCAGATAATTGGGCACAAACAAAGTGTATACAAGAAAAATAGGAAAAAAAGATCAATGGAAAGCATTGGAATTAAGAAGGGAGAGGTTTCTACAGAAGGTATGATTTTAACTGGGATTTAATGTAAAACTGGGAAATAAGGATGAAAAGGGAGAACATTTCTTGCAAGGAGTAATAAGTGAAAATACCTATAGGTGGAGATGGAGTATTCTGTTCATGGAATAGAAAATAGTCCTGCATTAGCTGGATTTCAGAGCACATGGTAGAGTATAAAATATAGGAAGATGGAAAACATGAGGGGAGAAGTAAGAAGGACTTTGAATACCAAATAAAAGATTTTGTATTTGGTCCCAGATGTGATAGGGTGCCACTAGAGTTTATTGGTAAGGGGGTTGGTGTGGGATGGACACAATAGGACCTTTAGAAAAATTAATTTTGTTGTTGCATTGAAATTGGACTGGAAAGTTATGGAATATTATTGTTCTATAAGAAATGATCAGCAGGATGATTTCAAAGAAGCCTGGAGAGACTTACATGAACTGATGCTAAATGAAATGAGCAGAACCAGTAGATCATTATACATAGCAATAGCAAGATTATAGGATGATCAGTTCTAATGGACATGGCTCTCGTCAACAATGAGATGATTCAGGCCAGTTCCAATCATGTGATGGAGAGAGCATCTGTACCTAGAGAGAGGACTGAGTGTGGATCACAACATAGTATTTTCACCTTTTTGTTCTTGTTTGCTTGCATTTTGTTCTATTTCTCATTTTTTTTCCTTTTTAATCTGATTTTTCTTGTGCAGCATGATATTTGTGGAATTATGTATAGAAGAACTGCACATGTTTAACATATATTGGATCACTTGTCATCTAGGGAAGAGGGTGGGGGGAAAAGAGGGGAAAAATTAGAACACAAGGTTTTGTGAGGGTGAATATTGAAAATTATCCATGTAGGGCAGCTAGGTGGCTCAGTGGATAGAGCACCAGTCCAGAAGTTCAGGTCTGGCCTCAGACACTTAACATTTCCTGGCTGTGAGACCCTGGGCAAGTCACTGAATCTCAATTGCCTCAGCAAAAAAATATCCATGTATATATTTTAAAAATAAAAAGCTTTAGTTAAAAAAATGAAAAATAATTTAAAAAATTAAAAAGAAATTGGGCTGGAGTGGGAAGAGATTTGAGGTAGATAGAATAGCCAGAAACAATTGCAATTGTCCAGCCATGAGGAGATGAGGGTACATGCCAGGTGTCAGAGGAAAGAAGGGGACATGTAGGGAAGATTTTTATAAAGGTAAAATCAATAGACCTTGGCAACAGATTGGATACAAGATATTATAGAGAATAATGGGCCAAGAATGACACCTGAGTTTTCAGCTTAGAGAACTGGAAAGACAGTATTATACTTCATAGGAAAGAGGAAATTTAGAAGGGGAAGAGTATGAGGGGAAATTATGACTTCAATTTTGGATTTTTCATATATCCACAGAACAACCAGTTCAAGATGTCTAATATTTGGAAATGTAAGACTAAAGCTCAGCAGAGTGATCAGGACTGGATATTTTTCTTCTCTTTTTTTTGCATCTTCTTTTTAAAAATAGCTTTTTATTTGCAAAATATGTGCAAAGATAGTTTTTAACATTCATCCTTGCAAAATTTTGTGTTCCAAATTTTTTCCCCTCCTTTCCCTCTATCCTCTTACTATAGACAGCAAATAATCCAATATATGTTACATGTGCAATTCTTTTGTAAACATTTCCACATTTATCATGCTGCATAACAAAAATCAGATGAAAAAGGAATAAAAATGTGAAAGGAAAAAAATAGCAAGCAAACAGCAACAAAACAGGTAAAAATATATTTGAGAATCATAAGAATAGAGACAATAATTGAATCTATGATTAAGTGAAATAATATAGGAGAAGAGAAGATGGCCATAGGCAAAACCATGTGAAACAGCCACAGTTAGCTGTCATGATCTGAATAAACATGTAACAAAGGAGACTCAGAAGGATGGAGAAAATCCAGGAAAGAGCAGTGTTTTGAAGCCCTTTGAACAAGTTGTTTGATAGTGTCAAAAGCTTCAAAGAAATCAAGGATAAGACTTGAGAAAAAACTTGGATTTGTCATTAAAAGATCATTTAGGGCAATTAGATGGCACAGTGGAAAGAGCACCAGACTTAGATTCAAATCTGGCCTCAGATTTAGTAGCTGTATTACCCTGGACAAGTCATTTAACACTTATTAGAGAGAGAGAGAGAGAGAGAGAGAGAGAGAGAGAGAGACAGAGAGAGAGAGAGAGAGACAGAGACAGAGACAGAGACAGAGACAGAGAGAGACAGAGAGAGAGGGAGGGACAGAGAGAGACAGAGAGAGAGACAGAGAGAGACAGAGAGAGACAGAGAGACAGAGAGACAGAGACAGAGACAGACAGAGACAGAGAAACAGAGAGAGAGAGACAGAGAGACACACACATACACACACAAAGAGAGACAGAGACAGAGAGGGGGGAGGGAAGGAGGGAGGAAAGGAAAAGGAGAGGGAGAGGGAGAGGGAAAGGGAAAGAAAGAAAGCAAAGGAGGAAGAGATTTTATTAAAAACTTTGGAGAAAGCAGTTTGATTGAATGATGAGCTCAGAACCCAAGTCATAGAGAATTAAGAAGTGAGTGAATTTTGTCACAAATTATCAATTTGATAAGGGAACATGTGACTCAAGAGAAGTACAGAGGAATTTATCTGGTTCACCGTGTGGTCAAGATGGGTTAAAGAGGAAAGGGTAGTAGCTAGAAATAAGGTGATAGCCTGGGAGAAAGCTAAGGGGTTACAGAAATGTTCTGTACTTAAACTCAAAGATAGAAATAGATGATGTATCTGAAAATTCCTTTTTCAGTATTAACAATAAAGACTTTTAAGTTGATACAGGAATTCACTGAAATAAAAGAACATAGGTGAGCCTTACTTCAATAAAATGCACCAGCTGAAATTCTTGATTTAGAAACAGATAAATAAGGAGCGGATCATACAAATGATAAGAGGATTCTTTACATCACACCTTTTATTTTCTTTTCAATTCAATGTAACAGCCTGTTATTGGGTTTGGAGCACTGTGCTAGGTCCTAGGGGAGATTCAAATCTTAGATATAAGAAACAGTGTCAGCCTTCTAACAGCTTGTTAATGAGGGCTAAGACATTTGCACAAAGAGCACAAATATAGTACTTGACAAAAGCACCGAGGTCTGGTAAATAAAGGGCTGTCTTGGAGTCCATCAATCACCCAATCATTTGACATGTACATATTAAGTGCCACTATGTGCTAAGCACTGTGCTACGTGCTACAGGTACAAAGACAACAATGAAACAGACCCTGAGATAGACACATGCAAATATAAACAAAATAAGAATGAGATAACTTTTGAGGGGAGGACATATAGTAGCTGAAAAGATTAGGAAAGGTCTGCTTGTGAGGAGAGTGGGCAGCATTTCACAGAGGACAGAGTAGTTCCATTTGGCTCTAGCATAAACTGTATAGAAGAAATTGGTTGGTACCAGATTGGGTAAGACTTTAAATACTCTACAAAGGAGTTTACATTTTACTCATTAAACAAAAAGAGCGCCCTTTAAGATTTGTAAGCAAAGGAATGATAAAACCAGACTTAGGTTTAAGAAAGAGTATTCTTTTTTCAAATGAAAGGATGAAGGATGCATTGAAGGGGAGAAACAATTGTAAGGGTAATAGAGAAGAACTCTGAAGAGATTATTGTAATAGACCAGCTGGGAAATAGTAAGGAGTTATACTAAGGTGGTGGTAGTGTTAATAGGGAAGGATGGACTCAAGGCTTGTTAATGGTAATAAGATCAATAGACTTGGATCGGGATTGGAGATGAAAGGAAAGGGAAAGAGATAATCCTAGTAGTTCCAATCCATAGTTGGAAACTAGAAAAATAGTTATGTCACTGGGTATGTGTGTGGGGGAATAGTGAAATAGAATGAAAGAACATATTTAAAAGGAAAATAATAACGAATATCTAAGAATTATGTAGTGCTTTAAATATGAATTGAGATAACTAAGTGGCACAGCGGATAAAGTGCTGGTCCTGAAGTCAAGAAATCTCATCTTCCTGAGTTCAAATCCAGCCTCACACACTTATTAGCTGTGTGATTCTGGGCAAGTAACTTAATCCCTTTTGCCTCAGTTTCCTGTTCTGTAACATGAGCTAAAGAAGGAAATAGTAGTATCTTTGGCAAGAAAGCCTCAAATGATTCATGAAGAATTGGACATGACTGAAAAATGACTAAACAGCAAATAACATATTATGAATTATATAGTGCTTAAACTTACAAATTGCTTTCCTCACAACACTATCAATCAGATAATACAAGCATTGTTATCCACATTTTTCAGGTGAGGAAACTGAAGCACAAAGAGATTAAATGACTTATTCATGGTTAAATAATAAATTATGTGTGACAACCTGAAGATGGGACTATATTTAGACTTTTTAATACAGGATTGAAATATGAATGGGTGATCCTGCTAGAAAGGTTATATGTGCTTTTGGAGATGCAAATCTAAAGCTTAGGAGTAAAAGTAGTGCTTAGAAATGAAAATATTTGTTATTTATATCTCTAAGTATAGATATCCATTTCTATGTTTATATTTACATCATTGCATAAGAAATACCTATATGTACTTAAGAACATAAACACATAGCCATATCTATAAAATATATCTATGTGTTTATATACAAGCACAATAATGCTTTATAATAAACATTTATATGCATATATATCTGTATATTTATGTAAATGAAAGAAACTACCAAGGGAAAGAATCTAGAAAAAAGTGGAAGCCAAGATCCTTGATTTCACTTCAACTAGCTACATTTCCTTGTTCTTAGTTTAAATAATTTTCAATAAATATATACAATTAATAGCTTAACTATTACACTTTATCTATCACCAAAGGCCCCCTATCTTTTTGTAAAAAACGATTTCTATGTTGAAACACATAAAGCAGATATATAAATGTATATAAAATGAAATAAAAACAAAAGGCTGGAGCAGAATATATTATGCTTCAACTGAAATTAAAAAAAAGCAGAGGTAGCAATTCTGATCTCAAAGCAAAAGAAAAAACAGCTCTAATTAAAAGAGGTAAAGAAGGAAATTACATCTTGATAAAAAGTATCATAGACAATGAATAATATTAACACCAAAATATATGTACCAAATGATATAGCATTCAAATTCTTAGAGGAGAAGTTAACTGAGTAACAAAAATAAATAAACTATACTAGTAGGGAACCTCAGTCTCTCAGAATTAGATAAATCTAACCGCAAAATAACAAGAAAGAAGTTAAGGTAGTGAATAGAATTTTAGTAGTTACATATGATAGTCCTTGGAGAAAATTGAATGGGGATCGAAAGAAATATACCCTTTTCTCAGTGGTACATGACATACACAAAAATTGACCATATTTTAGGTCATAAAAAACTCATAATCAAATGCAGAAAGACAAATATTAAATGCATCATTTTTCAGATCATGACGCAATAAAAATTATGTGTAATAAAACACCTTCTATGTTTTCCCATTATTCCAGAATGCTTTGCAGGGTCATGTTCAAACAGTATAAAATGACCAAGAACCTTGGAGGTTTTCTAGTTCAGTTGACCTATGTAACTAGCCAAACTGGGTCACTCAGGCCTCAAAGGAGCACAATTTTATCCCATTTCACTGAAATTTTGGTTTAACTGGAACTTTCATTCAGCTTCAATGCACCAAAATGATTCCTGCAAAGTCAGAAAATGGGTCATTCAAATTAGACGAATTCGGAATTCAAGGATTACGATTTGGGAACACAGAGGAGGAAGAGATTGCTGCTTCTACCAGCTCAATCCTCCCATGATGTCTACTAAAATAAACACATTCTAAAAACTTCTGAGGATTGTATTGGAAGGGACAGGGTGGGACAGATGTCTTTCTTAAACCTTTTTCTTGAAATGGTTTTATTTTTTCATGTTTTAATATTTTTATTTTCCCCAGTTATATGTAAAACAATTTTTTTACATTTATTTTTAAAACTTTGATTTTCATATTCTCTCCCTTCCTCCCCATACCCCATTCCACCATTGAGAACACATATGTGAAGTTATGCAAAACATTTTCATAAAGGTCATTTTGCAAAACAAAACATAGATTTCCCCCCCAAAAAAAAACTTCAAGAAAAAAAGTATTAAGAAAAATTATCCTTCAGGTAGTTGTAATAATTTTTTCCTCTGGCTATGGGTAGCCTTTTTCTTTTCTTTTCTTTTTTTTTTAATAAAGCTTTTTATTTACAAAACATATGAGTGATTTTTCAACATTGACCTTTGCAAAAACTTTTTTTTTCCCAAGCTTTTCCCCTCCTTCCCCCCACCCCCACCGCTAGATGACAGGTAATCTAATACATGCTAAATAGGATAAATTATATGACAAATACAATACATGTATACATATCTATACAGTTATCTTACTGCACAAGAAACATCAGATCTAGAAAGAGAAGAAGAAAAAAACAACCTAAGAAGGAAAACAAAATGCATGGAAATATTCACAGAAAGCGTTAAAATGCTGTGTTGTGGTTCACACTCAGTTCCCACAGGCCTCTCTCTGGATGTATATGACTATCTTCATCCCTGAACAACTGGTTTGAATCACATCATAGTTGAAGAGAACCATGTCCATCAAAATTGATCATCGTATAGTCTTGTTGCTGTATATAATGTTCTCCTGGCTCTGCTGATTTCACTCAGCATCAGTTCATGCAAGTCTCTTCAGGCCTCTCTGAAATAATCCTACTGGTTGTTTCTTACAGAACAATAATATTCCATAACATTCATATACCATAATTTATTTAGCCATTCTCCAATTGATGGGCATCCTTTCAATTTCCAGTTTCTTGCCACTACAAAAAGGGCTGCCACAAACATATTTGCACATGTGGGTCCCTTTCCCCCCTTTAAAATCTCTTTGGGATATAGGCCCAGTAGAAACACTGCTGGGTCAAATGGTATGCACAGTTTGATAACTTTTTGAGCATAGCTCCAAATTGCTCTCCAGAATGGTTGGATCCGTTCACAGTTCCACCAACAATGTATCAGTGTCCCAGTTTTCCCACATCCCCTCCAACAGTTATGATTATTATTTCCTGTCATTTTAGCCAATCTGACAGTTGTGTAGTGGTATCTCAGAGTTGTCTTAATTTGCATTTCTCTGATCAATAGTGACTTGGAGCACCTTTTCATGTGACCAGAAATAGTTTCAATTTCTTCGTCTGAAAATTGTCTGTTCATATCTTTTGACCATTTATCCATTGGAGAATGGCTTGAATTCTTATATATTTGAGTCAATTCTCGATATATTTTAGAAATGAGGCCTTTATCAGAACCTTTGGATGTAAAAATATTTTCCCAGTTTACTGCTACCCTTCTAATCTTGTCTGCATTCATTTTGTTTGTACAAAAACTTTTTAACTTGATATAGTCAAACTTATCTATTTTGTGATTAATGATGACCTCTAGTTCTTCTTTGGTCACAAATTCCTTCCCCCTCCACAGGTCTGAGAGGTAAACCATCCTACATTGTTCGAATTTGTTTATAATATCATTCTTTATGCCTAGATCATGAATCCATTTTGACCTTATCTTGGTGTATGGTGTTAGGTGTGGGTCAATGCCTAATTTCTTCCATACTAGTTTCCAATTATCCCAGCAGTTTTTGTCAAATAGTGAGTTTTTATCCCCAAAATGGGTGTCTTTGGGTTTATCAAACACTAGATTACTATTGTCATTGAGTATTTTGTCCTGTGAACCTAACCTATTCCACTGATCCACTACTCTATTTCTTATCCAGTACCAAATGGTTTTGGTGACCACTGCTTTATAATATAGTTTTAGATCTGGTGCAGCTAGGCTACCCTCATTTGCATTTTTTTCATTAATTCCCTTGAAATTCTTGACCTTTTGTTTTTCCAGATGAATTATGTTGTTATTTTTTCTAGGTCAGTTAAATAATCTCTTGGGAGTTTGATTGGTATAGCACTAAATAGATAGATTAGTTTAGGTAGTATTGCCATCTTTATTATATTCACTCGGCCTATCCAAGAGCACTTGATGTTTTTCCAATTGTTTAGATCTGACTTTATTTGTGTGGAGAGTGTTTTGTAGTTTTGCTCATATAGATCCTGACTTTCCCTTGGCAGATATATTCCCAAATATTTTATACTATCAATAGTTATTTTGAATGGAATTTCTCTTTGTATCTCTTGCTGTTGCATTTTGTTGGTGATGTATAAAAATGCTGATGATTTATGTGGATTTATTTTGTATCCTGCAACTTTGCTAAAGTTGTGGATTAATTCTAATAGTTTTTTAGTTGATTCTCTAGGGTTCTCTAAGTAGACCATCATATCATCTGCAAAGAGTGATAATTTGGTTTCCTCATGACCTACTCTAATTCCTTTAATCTCTTTTTCTTGTCTTATTGCCAAGGCTAGCATTTCTAATACAATATTGAACAGTAATGGTGATAGTGGGCAACCTTGTTTCACCCCTGATCTTATTGGGAATGGTTCCAGTTTATCACCATTACATATGATGCTAGCTGATGGTTTTAAATAGATGCTACCAACTATTTTAAGGAAAAGTCCATTAATTCCTATACTCTCTAATGTTTTTAATAGGAATGGATGTTGGATTTTATCAAATGCTTTTTCTGCATCTATTGAGATTATCATATGTTTTTTGTTAATTTGGTTATTAATATAGTCAATTATGTTAATTGTTTTCCTAATATTGAACCATCCCTGCATTCCTGGTATAAATCCTACTTGGTCATGGTGTATTATTCTGGGAATGGTTTTCTGTAATCTCTTTGCTAATATTTTATTTAAGATTTTTGCATCAATATTCATTAAGAAGATTGGTCTATAATTTTCTTTCTCTGTTTTTGTTTTACCTGGTTTAGGTATCAGTACCATGTCTGTATCATAAAAGGAGTTTGGTAGGAGTCCTTCATTCCCTATTTTTTCGAATAGTTTATATAATATTGGAGTTAATTGTTCTTTAAATATTTGGTAGAATTCACATGTAAATCCATCTGGTCCTGGGGATTTTTTCTTAGGGAGTTGATTAATGACTTGTTCTATTTCTTTTTCTAAAATGGGACTATTTAAGTAATTTATTTCCTCTTCTGTTAATCTGGGCAATCTATATTTTTGTAGATATTCCTCCATTTCACTTAGGTTATCAAATTTATTGGCATACAGTTGGGCAAAGTAACTCCTGATTATTGCTCTAATTTCCTCTTCATTGGTGGAAAGTTCTCCCTTTTCATTTTTGAGACTAACAATTTGATTTTCCTCTTTCCTTTTTCTAATTAAATTAACTAGAGGTTTATCTATTTTGTTTGTTTTTTCATAAAACCAACTTTTAGTTTTATTTATTAATTCAATAGTCTTTTTACTTTCAATTTTACTTATCTCTCCTTTTATTTTTAGGATTTCAAGTTTGGTATTTGATTGGGGGTTTTTAATTTGTTCTTTCTCTAGCTTTTTTAGTTGCAAGGCCAATTCATTGATTTTCTCTTTTTCTATTTTATGCAAATAAGCATCTAGAGATATAAAATTTCCCCTTATTACCGCTTTGGCTGTATCCCACAAATTTTGGTATGTTGTCTCATTATTGTCATTCTCTTGGATGAAATTAGTAATTGTGTCTGTAATTTGCTGTTTCACTATGGGTAGCCTTTTTCATGATAAATCCTTCAGAGTAGTCTTGGGTCATTGTACTGCTGAGAATAACAAAGTCATTCATAGCTGAACATCCTGCACCTTTGCTCTATGGTACATTTCACTTAGCTTGAGTGGGGCTCATATACTAAATATATATGCACTGAGTGATATAACATACAAATTCTTTCAGGAGAAGTTAACTAATTTATAGGAAGAAATAGACAGCTAAACTATACTAGTGGAGGACTACTTTTATAAAAGAACAAACTAAAGTCCAGAAATCTGATGTAACTTCATCCGAAATGCTTTGAAGATTACAATAAGAGACAGGATAGGGAATGAATCTGTAATTCCATTGGTTTAGGGAACTCTCAGATGAGGAAAACTCATTTTCTGCTGCAAATTGGCAGATCTCTTCAATTTAGAGAGTTACCTAGGACACAGAGAGGACACGTTACCTGCCCAGGATTACACAGCCAACATTTATCAGAGGTAAGATTTAAACATAGGTCTTTTTTTGGTTTCAAGGTCATTCCCTAACTACTAAGCCAAGGTACTTTTTTTAAATAGTGAAAACTACAAAGCTTTAAAATGTAAGGTATTTATTCTCCGTCTATAATTATTTCTTCACTAAAGTTTTTCATGGATGGATGACTCTTAATGGCAAAGAGGCAGCTCTGATCCCTCACAGGCTCCATCAATGGAAAATAAGCTCTTTGAGGTCCTACCAACCCAGGTGATAGAAAACCTCGTGATGCACTGGATGTCTCTTGTCCAAGGACCAGCCTACTTATGTTGGGGGAAGCTCATTATCACACTGGCTGGAATAAATTTGTCTGCAATAACACCTCTCAAAGGCTGTCTATTGAGCTATAGAGAGATTTCCATCTTCACTAGAAGGGTACACATCAACTAAATTATAAACACTTCTAAAAATGAAGCATAAGAACTCACTGTCTCAGCACCACTACTAATGATATCCCCCATTTCTACTTGGATGACTGGATAGAAGGAACTGGAATCAAAAGTCCCCAAGATCCTAGTGCCCCGTAAGGCTACTGCCCTCCTGCTACGACTATATACAATTTATCCTGTATATATGGATTTTGCATGTCATTTCTTTTGCATGTTGCAACCTCAGATACTTACTAGTTATGAGACCTTAGTCAATTCACTTAGCCTCTAAACTTGACTCAGTTTCCTTAACTGTAAAATAGAGACAATGAAAGCACCTATATTTCAGGGTTGTTGTGACAATCAAATGAAATAATATTTATAAAATATTTAGCATGGTGCTATGCACAGTTTATAATTTCCTTCCTTCTTTACTTCTTCCCCCAACAATGTACCTTCTACCTCTCTTCTCCATTTATGTTCTTGAAGTTGAACCAATACCAATAGAATTAGAAAAATATCAGAAGAGAGGACCACTAACCCATGTTTTATGTTCTGCATTGCAATTTGGTTCACAGCATCTCCTACAAGTAGGTTATGGCCTCAGATTTACTGGATCTTACTTCTAATGTTTCTTTACTTTCCTGTTCATCACCTGTATTTGTAGAATATAATTTGCATTGTACTTACTCTTTTGCACATATTGAAATAATTCCAGTTTTCTCAAATTTTGTATTATCACAAGTCATCTCAAACTATTCTTTGACCTCTGGCTTTTCAAGCCCTTCAAAATTTGCCTCTCCTTGCTACCTTTCCAATCTTCTTATACCTTACTTACCTATAACAACTTCTATATTCCATTGACACTGTAACCTTCCTTCCAAGATTCCGGGATTATCTACAATCCTGTGTATATGTTGGTGTATATGTTACACACTATTTCTGCATGTTTTTCAGCCATTTGCTTGTGAGATCCTTGAGGAAAAGGGCTATTTTTTTGGTGTTCCTAGAATTTGGTACAATACCTAGCATATTGTAGGTACTTAATAAATGCTTTACTGAAGGATTCACAATCTATATGTTTATATACCAGTTGTCCAGTGACTCTGCTGTCTATGTCCTAATAAATAAGAAGTCTAAATTATAAACCTGGCAAATCATGAATCATTTTATATTGAAAATATAGCCTTTTTATACCTTTCTCTCCTTTTGTACAGTGGGAAAGTAATTTTTATTAATTTATAAATATTTGCAGAACATTTATCTTCCCCAGATATTTTCATCTACATCCTCTTACCTACTTCAAATAGTTGTGATAGAAATGTATTGTGTAATATTGATCCAATGCATTGAAATTCTTAGCAGTGCAAATACACTGAAAGGTAATAACATAGCTGAAGTTAATGCAGGAAGGCTTAATCACAAAGAGTATACACTTTTCTGTCCCTGAACTTTCCCGGGTCAGGAAGCTATAATCCTTTAAAGAGCTGATCAAGAATTAAGCTGATGCTTCAGAACTCTCATCTTTCCAAAATAGGATCATAACAAGAATCGAAAGCTCTGAGACTATGATACAGGGGGTAACTTTTTCTTTTTTTTTCTTTCTTGCCTACCCCTACATTTTGTAGACAATCACAAATATGCCCTTTTGAGAGGCTTATTTCAGAACTCAGGGTCTATCTGTTGATGTATAGGATCTAGGGATTAGCACACAATTCTTGTTCTCACATGAGACAACCATTGTACTATTTCCTAGGCTGACTGCAGTCATGGTAACAAGCATTAGATGTCCTAATTCTAGTTCTTTGTGTAGCTGACCTGTAACTTTTTTGGATGGATGGCTACTCTGTTGCTCCACATCCATTACCAAAACTGTAGACAGAGAAAAAAATAAGAGAGGGGTAAAAATTAAATGATGAGAATAAAAGGTCAGGGAAGTACATTTAAGGATCATCTCCCTTAGAACATTAGAGGGAAAATCCAAATAGTTCTTTTTCTTTGACAAAGCTAGTAGCACTAATGGAAAGTGTCATCACACAGTTACGCGAAACTGATGATAACAAGCAAAATAATCATGGTAATTAGGATAACTATGCATGAAAATTATTTCTATAGTATCTTTGCAGAGTAGAATCATGGGCAAATAGAGTAGGAAGGGATCTCAATATGACTCAGATTTCTATCACTCTAGTGAGTATGCTAATAGCCAGATAGCAATTTTTCTTTTATAATTACTGAAAGATGCAAGGATAGACATTCTGTAACTTTTCCAAATAATCTAATGCTTTACAGTGACTCAATCAAAAATATTGACTAAATATCTGTCCACTGGGTTTGGGCAGCTTAGTGGCACAGTGGATAGAATGTCAGGCAAGGAGTTACGAAGATTGGAATTCAAATCTAGCCTGGAACACTTATTAGCTGTGTGACCCTGGGCAAGTCACTTGATTCTATTTGCCTCAGTTTTCTCCTCTGTAAAAGAAGCTGGAGAAGGAAATATCAAACTACTCCATCGTTGGCCAAGAAAACCCCAATTGGAATCATCAAGTCAGACATGATTTAATTAACTGAACTGCAATAAATAGCTCAGTACCTCCTCTGCTATGAAGAATGAAAAACTATTCCTATCAGATGAGAGTTGGCAAAATAAAATGAAAATGGCAGTAGATTTAGAGTCAGAGATCTGGTTTGAATTCTTTCTCTGCCACTTAATTATTGTGTGATCTTGAATGATGTTACTTCAGTTTTCTGGACTTTGGTTTGTTCTTTTATAAAATATGGGGATTAGACTAAGATGTTCTCTGAGACCTTGTCTAGGTCTGTGATTTCTTGATGTTATGATTCATGGTTTCTGAATTCAACCAACATGTATGTCTTTCTCAAATGAAATAGCATGTTATAGTTTTTGGAAAATTTTAGAGTAATAAATTCTAGCTATTATTATTTTTATTATTGTGTTATTGAGCACATAATGTGCTTTGTCCTATGTAAGACAGAAGAGAAACTTTCAGCATCTGATTGTTACCTTCAAGGAATTTGCAATATGTTTAAAGAATAAACATATCCATAAGAGATCTATGATTCTGTGTCTCATTTTTCTCTCTTCAGTTATGGAACTGGATCAAATCACCTCTGCCACTGTGCTTGGAAGAAATATGTCAATCTATGTTTCTAAGACATCATTCACCATTTCTGTAACTTTGCAGTCTAAAGTGTCCTTCTCTGATCTCCATTGTTCTATATGAATTACTTCTTATTTGAAGGGGATTACATTTGCATTTTTATTTGTATCTCTAGTATTTAGCACAATGCTTGGCACATAGGAGATACTTAATAAAGATACTTAATAACTATCTTTTCATGTATTTGTTTCTTAATTTTCACAAGATAGTAATTCTATGATGAATAATTACATTGCTTTTATGAGCTGAAGATTTTAAAAGCTCTTCCTTATGTCCTGTTGAAATTTTTCCTCTTTAAATTCTTAGACTATAGTTGCTTTTTTATGTGAATGGATCGTTAATAACAGGTGTTTTTTTTTTTTTGCTTCCTTTGGTAATAATATGACCTATGGGTGACTGGTTGTGTAGAGAGACCTTAGAAATTTTCTAATCACATAAAATTGTGTGCCCTTCACCAAAAGAATATATGTCCTTCACCAAATCTTGCTACAGTAAATGCTTCATTGTGACTTTGAAGTTTAATGAAATTAAAAAATAAAATTAAGTTGTAATTAAGTGGGAGGATGACTTGCAGAAAGAGAGAAATTTTATTGCATTTCCAAAGGCAAAATGGAGCATTATTTTATGAGAACTTTGGTCATTTCATATTTCTATGCTCACAGTAAGCATTTATAAAAGAAATACAATGAAATAAATTTCAATTTACCCACAATCACTTATAGAGGATCATAATATAGAGAAATTCTACAAAGAATCAAATCCTTTAAAGTAAATAAAAATATGTTCTTATTGATTTCAATGCAAAATTGAGGAAACTGGTAAGAAAAAATGTGTTGGAGAATTTGTTTGCAGACTAAGGAATGGAGTATATTAAACAAAATATTCATATCTCAATGTTATGAATACTTTCTTTGAGAAACATATCATAAGACAATATACAAATAACATTATAAAAAGATTTTTTTTATTCAACAAGAAAATACATGTTACTAACATGGAAACCATTTTTCTAATCAGTTGTCAGGATACATTTAGACTACCAACTAGTTAAAGATAAAAATTAAAAACTAAAAGAATTTAAATAAGAGAAATGGATAACATGTAGAACAAAAGTCCTTAAATATGAACTACTTACATGATATGTTGATGAAAAACTAAAAACAGACAAGAGAACAGATGCTGACACAGATTATAACATTTTCATTCAAAAGTTTAACTGATATAAAGAGATTTTCATAATGTAGAGACCAAAGGAGTGAAAAAACTGTTTTAGCCAGCAAATACTGGATTTCCTTGAGAAGCAAAGAAATATGGCATTCAAAACCAACCTAGGCTTAGAGTACAGACTTGTTTATGAAATCTAATGAAGAAAAATAATGAGAAACTGTGACACTATCAAGCCATAAAACATTGAGAATCAGTGGAGATAAAAAAGCTTAAAGAAAATTTGACTGAAGACCCCATCATTTAAAGATGAAATTGAGGGGCAGCTAGGTGGTGCAGTGGATAGAGCCCCAGCCCTGAAGTCAGGAGGACCTGAGTTCAAATCTGGTCTCAGACACGTAACAGCTGTGTGACCCTGGGCAAGTCACTTCACCCCAATTGCCTAAGCAAAAAAAAAAAAAAAAAAAAAAAAAAAGATGAAATTGAAAGGATGACAACAAATGGATTAAAATGGAAAAAATTTTTGTTACAAACTCTTTTCATCATCAATAAACATTTATTAAATGTATCTTATTTGTCAACCATGGTGTTAAGCTTTGGAAAATGAAACTCCCTGAGTAGAATTATATTCCTCTCCCAAATATTCTTCCCAAGGAAGTAAAAAAGGCACTTAAAAAAAAGAGATACAGTAAAGAAACACCCTAAGCTTTAAGATCATATAGACTTGTTCTTATCTTAGAGAAATCTTCCCCCAAAAATCAAATTTCATAAATCTGCACTCAGAATTTACTTTAGAAAATTTCAAAGCATAGATCATGTGTAGGTTCAAAAAGCATTCTCATCTCTAGCACATAAAACAGGGAAAAGTAACTTTCAGGAGCCCATAAATAGATATCCCCCCAAAATCATAAGTGATAATTTTAATAATTGCCTTTTAAACAAAAAGGAACTTAAGGTCTCAAACTCCCTGCTGGTAAATGGGAATCAGACAAAAATGTAAAGGTGAATTATTTAACAAAATGCATAAAATATAATATAACATAATGTTAATTTGTGGTAGCATAGTATTTGAAAATATGAATGAGCTTTAATATGTATCACTGTAGGAAATACCCATATTGATGAAATCACTGATTCTTTGGAATTTGGGGACATATTCTACTGAAGATTTCACAGAATCAACAGATATAAGAATTAGGAGAGATTTCAGAAGTCATCCAGTTCAATCTATATCTGACCCAAAAGTCTTTCTAAACATCCTTTGCATGGTTTGATTGAAGACTTTGGGATGGGAAACCTGACAGGCTGAATATGACTGGCAAAAAGACTCCAGGTCCTTGGTAGCTGAGTGGGCTATATATGGAGGGGATTCACTGGTGAAGGCCAGAAATACTTGTATACAAGTATTTCAAACTACTTCTAGAGGCAAGCAGGGAGATTCACAGGATTATCTTGTCCTTAAGTGGACCTTTGTTGCAATGGACCTTGTGACATTCCTTGTAATCTTTTTATTGATGGAATTTCATCCAATCAGAAGGCCAAACTATAGATGTCAATCCGTAAAGTTATTTTTCTCCTATAAAAGAACCTACAGAATCTGAAAGAAACGTGAGGAGTGCAAAATTATAGAAATTACTCCAAATGTTCATAGGGACTGTTTGTGTCTAACCTGTGGTACAGCATTCTGAGCTTATGTAGGTCTGATCAGCCACAGTCACATTGTAACTTGACTCTAACATCATAATGTCATTTTAGTCCTCTTTGACTACAAGAACAACAAGGATCCAATCAACCAACCAACCCTATCAGAACCCACACCTTCTGGAAACAGCTCATTCCATTTTGGGACACTTCTATCTGTTAGAAAGTTTTTCTTACATCAAAACCAAATCAGGAGTGAAACAAGGCTGCCCACTGTCACCATTACTATTTAATATTGTATTAGAAATGTTAGCTTTAGCAATAAGAGAAGAAAAAGAGATAAAAGGAATCAGAGTAGGTAGTGAAGAAACCAAATTATCACTCTTTGCAGATGACATGATGGTATACTTAGAGAACCCTAGAGACTCAACTAAAAAAACTACTAGAAACAATTCACAACTTTAGCAAAGTGGCAGGATACAAAATAAATCCACATAAATCATCAGCATTTTTATATATTACCAATAAAGTTCAGCAGCAAGAGATACAAAAAGAAATTCCATTCAAAATAACTGTTGATAG